>JALGPX010000009.1:69689-127382 GCA_023515795.1 Amoeboaphelidium occidentale | reverse complement strand
TCTTATGCTCTGAAACAACAGTATAAAAAGTACTTTCCAGACACCATGGCATCTCTGAAGCAATTGTACACTGTATTATCTGCAGCAACTGGAAACTCAAATGCAGACGAAAAGACTGTGAATTTGATGCAGGAGAATAGGATTCAGTTGATGAGTGCTTTGGTTGATTGTTTGACTGCTTTGAGTACAGCTGTTCGTAAAGATGTCTTTGTTGCTGTTGCAGATGTAGAATACTGGATGAATGTTTGTTTGCAGTATTGTCGTCCTGAAAGTGGATTGGCAGAGTGTGGCTTTTTGTTTTATGGTGCTCTGGTGAAATTGTATGGAAAGGATTTATTGCAAAAGTATGGACAAGCAATAGTAGGAGTACTATTTGAGAGTTTGGAAAGAGACGAAGAAGAAGAGTTACAGGATGATGATGATGAAGATGAAGAAGAAGCAGCAGCAGCAGCAGCAGAATCAGAGTCTGGTTGGGTTGCTGGTCAGGGTGAGGAAAAGGAAGCTGCATTGGATGTATTGGGTACAATGTTTGAAACTATAGGACAAGATTTCTTGCCGTTTTTGCAAAAGACTGCAGAATTGGCACTGAGATTATCAAAGAGTCATGCTGTTGATAATGTTCGTAAAGCAGGGATTTCATGTTTATTGAAATGCATGAAGTGTCTCTTTAAAATTTGTCATCCTTTGGATTCTGAGTCTGTCTCAAATCTCACTACTCTCAGTCAGTTGCACCAGGATGTCAAGAAATTTGCTTCTTTGGTTCTTGGTGAATGTGTCAAAATGTACAAGAATGAATATGAAATGACTGTTGTTGGGAGGATTAATACGGATTTAGCTAAATTCTTTGATGAATGTGGAAAGAATGCTGTAGTTGTACTGCAGTTGCAGCCAGTTGGGACCAAAAAGAATTCAAACAATAGCACTGCAAATTTCTTGAATCAATTATCAGAGTGCTTGTTGTTGTTGCTACAGAGAAAATTGCCATGCCAGGAATTCTCTGAAGGTGAAGCTGATTTCACAGAGTATGATGGTGTACTGATATCATCAGGTGTTGATGTTATTGAAGCCTTGTGTAAGAATGTTGGCTCAGAGTACACTCCGTACTTTTGTCACTTCTGGCCACTAATTGCTCAGTACTATAAACCATCATGCGCAGTATCTGATAGATCAATGGTTATTGGTTTAATTGGAGAAAGTGTCTCTGGATTAGGAACAGGATTGCTGCAAACTCCAAACGGTGTTGGAGAAAAGGTATTGACGGAAATGGTTCACTTGTGCTTCTCTGCTTTTGAAGATCCTGATGATGAAGTTAAATCAAATGCTGTGTATTCATTTGGTAGACTCTGTGCTCTGCCACAGTGCAAAGCAGCTGTTCCACAATTATTAATGAAAGTACCACAATTGCAAGCTGTTGATTGTGCAGTGTTGAAGGATAATATTGTTGGTTGTTTGTGTAGGTTGACTATTAGCTATCCAGAGTATGCTAGTACTACTGTTCCAGTTATACTGAATAGTGTTCCATTACTGCAAGATTATGCAGAGTATACACCATTCTTGGAATTGTTTGAGGGTTTGTTAGTATCACAACAGCAGCAAGGATCTTTTGCTGGTGATAATCAAAAATTAGCACATGTTTGTTCAAATCTGGTTCAAATGCAGAATGAAGATAAATTGCAACTGAATGAACAAATGAAGAGACAAGTAATGGCGATTTTGACAAATTGTGGTGAAATGATGGGCAATAATGTTTTGGCACAGAATGCAGCTGTGATTTTGAATGGCGGATTAAAGCATTAATCACGTCAAAGAATATATTACACTTTGACGCCCTTTTCTTTAAGACCTTCGTGTAATAGTGAACTGACATAACCAGATTCATCCCTCAATTCTGCTCTGAACAAACGCTGTCTAGACTCTCTGACTTCATTGTATGTCAGTAGTGCTCTATCGGTGTACGGAGACACAGACAGATACTTTATACCAGCACCAATTAATGCACCCCAGAATCCATAAATGAACATTGCATTATTACGCAGAGTTCCTTGCTTTAGGAATACTCCAATCAAACAACCAGATAAACCAGAGGATATTGCAGCATTCTGAACAGAGTCTCTTCCGGTCAGTTTTGCCAAGAAACACTGAGTAGAAGAGTACACCAGAGCAGTACCACCAAGGAAAAGCATAGGATTTCTCAGATATTTCACTTCACCAGCGATACCTTTTAGGGCTCTCATGTAACCTGTAGACAGACGCATTTCTGAAGCATCATACTTCGGTTTAGCCAGAGCAGCTGCCTTCATTGCACCAAACATTGCACCGATAATGACGGGATATTTACAGAATGCAATCGTATCACCAACGCAATCCATCTGAAGAGCACGGACCTTCTCTGCAAGTTCCTTATCCTCCTCCGAAGTCAGTGGAGGCAGCGTACGAAGGGCTGAACCATCGATAATTCTGACTGGTCTTAATGGGTTCTGAGAATTCGTTGCTGTTGGTGGAATGAACTCTGGATCGAATTTAGAAGCAACCATACGATCCTCAACATTCTGCCATGGTTTGCCTATTCACAAGAAAAAGAGAATTAATTCCAAAACTTTTTTTAATATACAAAAGGAATACCTGAGCCGATTAAGTTGCCCATTATTTCAAGCGACGGTTCTGATGATGATTGTGAAAAGACAAGGACATGGGGTAAAGGAAGTTGAGGTATCAGCTACTATTGAGCGCCATGCGTTAATGAGTACTTAATGCATACTTGAAGTGCCGTGCTTGGATTTAACACGGTTTGGATTTCACGTTCGAGACGATCGTAATGACCATTAATTAAACTTCTCACAATATCACCGCACAGAGCCCCGCGATAACTTTCTATAAATTCTTCTCATGAAACACACCTGTGCATTCCTTGCCGTAACTTCCTTTAAGCAGGATCAACGAACATTTGATACATTCTTGATTCTTTCTTCAATCTCTTTCCGAAATGCCTCAGAACGAACACATCGAAAGACACGTGAAAAAGTTCGGAAAACGTCTGGATTATGAAGAAAGAGAGCGTAAGAAGAAGGCGCGTATGCCGCACAAGGTTTCCCAGGATGCTCAGAAGGTGCACGGCTTGAGGGCAAAATTGATGAACAAGAAGAGAAGGAACGAGAAGATCCAGCTGAAGAAGACCATGAAGATGCACGAAGAAAAGGATACAAAGCACACAACTGAGAAGGTTCAAGAAGGCGCTGTCCCTGCATATCTGTTGGATAGACAGGAAACCACGAGGGCTAAAGTGTTGTCGAATATGATTAAACAGAAGCGACAGGAAAAGGCTGGTAAATGGAGCGTGCCATTGCCTAAAGTCAAAGCTTTGGATGATAGTTCATTATTTAAAGTTGTCAGGACAGGAAAGAGAAAAACGAAAGCGTGGAAAAGAATGGTCACTTTGCCAACATTTGTCGGTCAGGATTACACTAGAAAGCCACCAAAGTACGAAAGGTTCATCAGGCCAATGGGTCTCAGATTCAAGAAGGCTAACGTTACACATCCTGAATTGAAAGCATCTTTTACTTTGGAGATCATTGGCGTTAAGAAGAATCCATCGTCTCCGATGTATACGCAATTGGGAGTATTAAGTAAAGGAACAATTATCGAAGTGAATGTATCTGAATTAGGTTTGGTTACACAGAGTGGTAAAATTGTATGGGGAAAGTACGCGCAGATTACGAATAATCCAGAGAATGATGGTTGTGTTAATGCCGTGCTTTTGGTTTAATTCAGAGTCAAAGAGGCTGCAATTATTTCAAGAGATAAATATATATGTATTACTCGGTATATGTTACAAGGAAGTTATGTAAATGCTTGTCATTCCATTCGTAGATGGAAAATCGTGTCTGTGCCATCGTCTCGGTATCCGTTTCAGTGCAGTAACAAACTCTTGGTCACGATCAGAGCGATCAACTATCAGTATTCCCGCATCTTGCCGAATTATGTATACTGCAACATCAATGCATTTAATAATTGCTGATCTAGATATATGCACCACATCGAACTTGTGTTTTGCAATGGGTTTATCAGCAGATATAACATCAATCTCTCTACCATCTGCTCTAGTGCCCAAAGGTGCGAAAATCAACGGAACTAGAACATATTGTCTATGATACAGATTGTTATGATAGAATTGTTCATCTCCTCGAAACAGAGGCTTAGCGTACCAATATTGCCATCGTTGTGATGTTCCGTTCCATTTACTTATGCCTTTGGTTGTTATCAGACGCTGACCATCCAAAGAGTTAAAATAGTCAAAAATCATTTGTAATCTGTTTGTATCTCTCTCAATTGTAATCAGACTCCTTAATCTTTGTACCAGCCATACTGAAGTTTCTGATGCTCCCCATTCAATACCGTTAAACTCTGTCAACTTGTCTCTTAGTAAAGTATCAAGAACATCTATAGCAGTTCTAGAGAATCCAGGCTCACATTGAGCAGTGCCCTGATGTAACTGTTCCTTTTTGCTCAAAGCCTGTCCAGTATCCGTCAACCTATCAATAACCTTGAGACACTCAGTGGTAACCCAAAAATTTGAAGCCTGGTTCCTTTCAGAAAACAGAATTGCCTTCTCAACCTTTTCATTCATAGCATATGACTCCAGATGATTTTTGCTTCCTGGTACTGCATCAGATATATGTGCATGTGGATCAAATTTGGTATGATCGAACTGTGGTGAGTTAGTGTCTATCTGTTGATGCTGATGATCATGTTTCAGCTCATTCCAATAAACTGGTAGTAGTTTAAGTGAAATGTACAACCCAGCAAAGATAGCAGACACAGCAACAACTCTTCTGAATGTTGCACCACAGTATCTCATCAGTCGGGGAAAAGTTTGTTACTCAGCGGCGATTTTTGAACTTTCATCAAATCTAGTTTCAGGGATGGATATGAATGTTGTGCTCTTTGATGAAGAAGGTGTCACATCGCCTTACTTGTATGAGAAATTGAAGAGGATCCAAATTCTAAAGGATTTTGGCACACCGAGATCTAGAACAGCTACACCCACAGTTTCACCTCATGGAACGGCACTAGACAGAAATGATACTAAAGGATCGTCTCCGGGTTTTATCAGATCAACCATTCCTAAAGATATTCACCATAAATCTGTTGATGTATCTTCTGTTCCTGACAGAAGGCCAGGATCAGCATCATCAAAGGTCACATCTCAAAATGGTTCCTCATCGCCAATACCTAATACTAGTTCCGCTTCCAGTGTAAAGCATGAACATCTACATTCATACTACATTGGAGTTGGACAGAGTAGTTCTGATGTAGAGAGGGAAATCATGGAACAAGGTCGACCTGTATTCATTTGCAAAGAGTGCAAGCTTAAAGTCGAAATCATTTCCCCTTTCGCCTTATGGAGATGCAATTCTCAGGAGCAAAAGAAAACTCACTGCATCGGAACCAAGTCGAGCAAAATACTTGGTTTGCTTAGTGAGGATCAAGTGAATGTTCATCATTTTCACATCAGCAAGAGTTCATTTTATGATATAAATAATAAGGAGACATTTACTGTGAAGTGTTGTACATGTTCCGTCTCGATTGAGTTTAAATGTTGTCAGGCTGGCATAAAAGACACGTTATTCAAAGCCTTGTATCAAAGCGTAAAGCTAGATATGCAAGATCGAACAAAGCAAGGTTCTTATGTAACGGAGGCAGAAATTATGAAACCATACCTGTCTGCTTTAGATTTGCTGCTGATGTACTTGAGGAACGCTGTCATTAATGAATCTGACAAAGATGTCAATCCACTTAATCCGGCCTTCCATCAAACATTAGGAAAATACAAAGACGTGGCAACTCCTTTGATGGCTTCAATAGGGTTTAATTTTGATGGTAAGACGTATATACACCCTTCACATCAAAGTTATGACAATCTGACAGGAATTCTAGTTGAGCTCGAATTTGAAATATGGACCAGATTGAAATACTTTCCCCAGTTTCAATCTTCTACTAAAAACACAAAGATGATATTTGAAGATGCGTATAATGAATTGTTATATCAATTAGGTGGAGATCAGTATCCTATTTCGACAAAACTCAGAACAATTAGCGATCATCAGCATTATTCCAGGCTGGGTTGCACTTTTGATTTTGCTGATGAATTAATTGCGTGGACAACAGAGAAGATTCTGAGAGAGAATCCAAAAGAAATGCCGTCCATAATTGACGCCTTGAAAAAAGTGGTCATTGAAAGAAATAGTGTCTATTTGAATGATGTTTTGGAAATACTCAAGATAGATGAAGAGCTAATCAGGTTGTCTGCCCAAGACTCATACAAGAGGCTGAAAATAAGTGAAGGTATTGAAGATGATGGTGTTATTGCCGCTTTCATGCAAGAAGTTACTGATCATCCACAATTTAAAGCAACGCTTGAAAAGGCTATTGAGAGAATAGCAAAGTGCCGTAACAGCCGCGTTATTCTTAATTTTTGCAGCGATCAAGGAATTATTTCGTCTTTTAGTTCTTTATCGAACAATGTACCAATTGGGTTGATAAATTCGGGCAACACATGCTATCTGAACTCTTTGATTCAATACTATTACACTATCAAACCACTCAGGAATTTGGTATTCTCGGCGGATACAAGATCTTTAAAGTCCTCACATACTGCCTCGAATGGTGCAAATCAGCCTTCTAATGCGGCCACATCGAGTTCTACAAGTTTGAAGTTTGTCAAACTGTTACGAAGGCTTTTCGCGAAGCTTCTGTTCTCCGACGAAGATGCTGTCCTTCCTGATCCAGATTTGGTACAAATAGTCTTTGATAAGAATGCAGCCGATCAGCAAGACATATCAGAATGCATGGATAACGTTCTTACTCATATTGTTCACGGCGTTAATTACTTGAATCATAATTCATCCAGAAGGGACACTGTTGCCGAATCCGAATTAGGGCGCTTATTTTTTGGTCAAACAAAACAAAATATAACGTATCGAGATCCGCAGACGGGTAAAATGGTAGCCCATGAAAAAGTGGAGCCATTCTCAAGCATTCTGATAAATACCCAAATGGACGACAATGATAATGAAACCATTAAACAAGGCTCAGAACTGTTTGAAAGGAAAGACGGAATAACAGATCGTATTGCAAATGAATTTCCGGCTCCTCTGCCTCCGTCTTTTAGATCTAATTCAGTTGTGCTATCTCCTGAGAAAAGTCCTGCAGACTGCCCTACTTTATTGGAGTGCTTAGATAAATACTTTGAGACTTGTAAAGTGGATCTAGGCAATAATATTGCAGATAAGCGACTATGTTTGACCACAATGCCTCAGATTTTGACCGTTTTAGTTCAAAGGGCACACTTTGATCGAGACTCGCAGAAAGTGTATAAAACAAACGGATTTGTGAAATTCGACATGGAATTGGCTCTGGATAGATACACTAGCAATCATTCAAAGACTGTGCATGAACGAAAGTTTATTGAGATGGAATTAAATAATGAAATCAGAAAATTAGAAGACAAGCTTGTCGCCATGTACTCTGCGCGGAATTTGAAAACTGGAAGCCAAGCTTCGCTCAAATTAGATACAAGATTAGACGGTACAAGCGATATTCGGGAAAGAATTACGACATCTAGTACTGCCACTCATTCTATGGATGATTTAGATGATATGAGAAAGGCCGCTCTTCGGAAATCGAGGGATACCAGGATCACGAATCCATCAACGGCAGGTTCAACACCAAGCGTGAGTCGAGATACTACAAAGAATGATGGTGCACTAAGTCCAGAACTTGCAAAGAGAGACCATACGGGTGAAACCACTATTGTGAAGCCAAAATTAATTAGAGAGGCTTCAAGATCATTCTCGGGAAAAAGACCTGATGAAATGATTCAACGGAGCCAAACAGCTGTTTCGCCGGACGCTATTAGACGGGAGAGTAGACAGCAAAGTATTTCCAGGGAGTTTCAGCAAAAATTGACTATTGACGAAGTGAAACAACGACTGAGTATGCTTCAAACCAGAAAAGACAATCTATATGCTGATATACCAAAAAATCACCTTTATCAACTTCATACCGTTTTTGTTCACCAGGGTGGAGCTGATTATGGTCATTATTGGGTTTATATTTTTGACAGCGACGCCAACTGTTGGGTCCGATTCAACGATGCTTTGGTGGAAATTGTTCAGAATGATGATGTTTTCGGAGACATGTCTTCCATATATGCGAACGCATACTGTTTTATATATATTTCTAAGAAAGGTAAGTTTATTTTTTCGCCATCATAATAATCATGAAGATATCAAAAATTTAACATATTCTGTTCTGAGATCTGGTAAACTTCGGCAACAACTTGCAGAAGAGTTTCAACACGTTTTTGAAGAATACACAGATAGAGCTGCAAGAAAGCAAAAGCTTATACATGAAATGATGCTTGCCCAGTCGCAAGAAAGCAGCCCTTCACCGCAACCGGCCAATAATCAGTCACCAGCCAAAAGCGCCCTTCGAAGAATGTTTGGTCGTTGAAATAAAGTAATTTAGTCTAGTAATCTGAATGCTTATGTGAGTGATGCTCTATGATTATTGCTCTTCCCTTATCCACATCAATCCATGCAAGGGAATCATAGCCAGCAATCCAAATTTTGAACCAATCATTTTGATCCCATTAAGCAACCGTTCACAGTATTAATACGCGCTTCAATGTTCCTACATTTATTACAAATCCTCTTACTTATGGAATCTACACCTTCATGGCACTCACAAAGCTCGGATACTTCAAACAAGAGTGTTCCATATGTGCATCCAAAGCCATTTCAACAGGTTCTCAAGTACAGAATGATCAAAACACTTGGACAGGGAAGCGTGGGTAAAGTCAAGTTGGCTCAGCACATTGAGAACGGTGAACAGGTGGCAATCAAGATCATTCCGCGATATCCACCAGAATGGTCCGCAAGACCAAAAAAGAAACATCACGAACTACCAAAACACCAAGATCCTGAGAAGCCAATGCCACCTCCTACACCTGGACTTTCTTCATCGGATCCTGTACCGGTTGAATTGGATTTTGATCCTTGCCGTGATCTTAGAATTTTGAGAGAAGCATTCACGATGAAGCTCTTGGATCATCCAAACATTATCAAGCTGAAGGATTTTGTCATCACAGAACATCATTACTACATGATTTTCGAATACTTTCCTGGCAAGCAACTATTGGATGCATTGGTACAAGGTGGTAGAATGCAAGAGCATAAGGTAAGGGCCGTGATGCGACAGATCATTGGTGCAATTGATTACTGCCACAGGAATTCAATAGTTCACCGAGATTTGAAGATTGAGAATATCATGATACAAGAAACTGGGCAGCACAGAACAAGCTCCGTGGCAAGAAACCAGAGTCTCGAGAATAATCCACAAAGGAGGAACTCTGACAGTACTCTCGATGATCCAACTATTCAAGTGAAGATACTGGATTTTGGTCTAAGTAATTTCTACAAGAGCAACAAATTACTGTCAACTTATTGTGGATCCCTTTACTTTGCAGCTCCTGAGTTGTTACACGCAAAACCTTACTATGGTCCTGCTGTAGATGTTTGGTCTATTGGTGTCGTCGCGTATGTCTTACTTTGCGGAAATTTACCCTTTGATTCTCACTGCATGGCTACTCTGCATTCAAAGATAAAAATGGGACGTGCTGTGTATCCTGCATTCCTGTCTTCGGCTGCGGTACACTTTCTGAAGAGAATGATAAATGTGGATCCTACTAACAGAGCTACAATCGAAGAACTCAAAGCACACCCTTGGTTGAATGGATGCAGTGTTTTGCCTCCATCTAATCCATCTAGAACTCGTGTTGGCTCAAACAGTTTCTTTTGCAATTTAGACCAGACTCAAGCATTCTTCGGTAATGATGGCAAGAACACGGTGTTTCAGAAAAGAAGCGAATATTCTCAGATATCGACGTACAGAATCGTACCAATTCCAGACTACATGCCGAACAAGAATAGTTTTGCAAAATTGGCTGGACGCCATCCTAACCCCCGAATTGTTCACTTGTTGAAACGAAATCCTTTTGAGGCAGCTGATTTGAGATATCCTTCTTCAAGCGATACAGTAGAATACACTACACCAGAAGGCTTCTATACTGGTATTGTTAATGGATTTGGGCCAACATATTCACCTCCTAATTCTACAGTTTGTTTTGTTAACAGCTCAACTGGTTTTGGTACTCAAGCAACAAAGCCTGTGAAAACTTTGCATCTGGGCGATAATCCTACAAACTTTGGTTACGGTGGTGGTTTTGGATACGATCCAGCCTTGGTGGACACAGTGATGATGCGCTTCGTTAAAACTGGTCAATGTGATCATCCTATTGTCAACCTATACTTCCTTCTATTCAATTACATGGTGAAGAACAACATTCCTTTGGAGGATCCTGTTGAGATCAAAACTATGGATTATGCTTTACATTCCTCCGTTATGTTGACTCCTCCAAAATCTACACCACCGGTATCAATCGCAGGAAGATCTCCTATTCCATCACAGCTAACACTTCCACCTCTAATTCAAGACGGTACCAGTCCTCCTACTGCAGTGAGAATATCCATGGAAGCGCCTGGTTTCTAGTAACAAAATAATATAATATTTTCAATTCGCAAAACCATATTTTCTGCGTTCTGCAATGCGACCTGGGACGGCTAAAGGAAAGAGAAATGATCAACAGCCTTTGGACATGAATACTCACTCAAATATGCTTTATCTGGATGGGAATGAAAGTATCGCACATACATCGAACTTTCCCAACGATTTTGTTCATGGTAAACCTTTTTTCATCAGATTGTCTGAAAATTGTGAATAGATCCTATGGATGATAATATCCCACGAAGGCCAACTACTGCATCTTCTAGGCGAAAGAACAAAGATGATGAATCTTTTACAGGATCATTTGACTCTGAAGTTGGCACTAATCAAAAGCAACGTGGAATGCCTGTTTCATATCGAGGAGCCTCAAAACAGCCTGAAGTAGAGAACGATCCAAGGGATTTGCAGAGCCTTTGGAATATTTACGGTAACTTCAAAATAGTAAAAGATGAAGGAATACCGGAAAGATTGTTCCCCTTCTTGCCCAGTTACTTGCCTGCTATTGGAGACTTGGATCCCATGCTAAAGGTTTGTGATCATAAAATTACAGAGAAGATTTTATGCCTAGATTCCTATGCCTGAGGACACAGTTAAGCTGCCTTTTAAGTTGGGTTTGAGTATTGTCGATGAACCAGATGTCCAACAGTCTGATCCAGCAGGTATTATTATTATTATGAATGTTTAGTGTAATTTTTAGTTGTGAAGCTCAAGTTAAAGTCGCAAGAGAAGATCGTGCCCTCATATACTGGCAAGAAAAATAATTCAGCGGTTGCTAAACTTGACATGTCTAAGAAAGAGTCTATCAAGTCTCTAGCTAATTGGTGCCAGTCGGTGCTGGATATTCAGTCTAGAACGGCTAATGAAAAGGTGGTCTACCAGCGAAAAATGCCAGCACTGGATTCTCTGGTGGAATCCTTGGAGGAAAAGTTTGGAGGCAAATCTTCACAAGACGCAACATCGCCGTCTGTAACAAAACTCCGGTCATTATTGGAGGATCTTGATAACCCACAGAATAATACTTCTTTAGAAAAACTTTCAACAGAATGTTGTGAATTGATAGGGATTCCTGTATACTCACAAAAAGATTCAAAGACATCAAAAGCACTGATCGAAAGTCTTCATGTAATCTTCTCTTTGTATTTAAAGCTTCGGCCTGACATTATTAAGACAGAACAAATGTTTAGCGGTGTATGATTTCATTGATGAAGAGGAGAAATTGCATAAATCGTTGAATAGAGTCAGGAATCAGTAAGATGACTTCGCTTTATTCATATCACAATAAAAATCATGCTCGACGAACAGCAGCTAAAGATTCTCTGCTGTTTTTGGTTTAGATGAAGTTCCTTCGCTTTCGTCGTCTTCCTGGTCGTACTTATCGATAAAGCTCTCCAGAGTAATCCCTGATTGCACAGACTGAACGTGATGGAATGAATTGGCAACAGCTTCATCTGAAGGATCTTTGAAAGATAGGGACTCGACAATTTTTACCTCAGGCTCTGGTATTTTGTCAGGAACATCTTGCAAGTCAATAGATTTACTGCTTGAAGCTTGGTTTGGTAACTTCTTTTCTTCCAGCTGAATCGAAGCATCCTTAACCGACTGAATAGATGGGGACGATTGTGGCGGTTTCATGTATTGAGATAGCCTGCTCTTGGCGGAGTCAACTTGCAACGGCTCTAAGCGAATAACATTCTGGGGGAGAGCAACGCGATCTGCTGGAGTACCCCTCAAGTTGCTGCTATGAGATTTCCTGACATCGTAATTTCCGCTCTTGTTCAAATCTCTTGATTTCATGGACCGAAAATCACCACTATTGCTGCCTCTAGGCACAGGGAAATCCATGCTCGCATTTTCATTCCTAACGAACGACTTTGTTTTTTGAGCTCGCAACATGTCCGTACTTGAACTTTGAGACTGCTGAATTTTCTCCCGGCTGCTTTGCTCGGAAAATTCGAGACTTCTGTTAGGTGAGCGATTCATATTATGGCTTTTCTTGACCATTACGTTGTCTTTCTTTGAACTAATTGGATTCTTGCTAATTGGCGACATCTCCATACCATCGAAAGTTTCCTTCAATGCAATTTCAAGGTTCAATAGGTCTTTTGAACTTCTCCCATTGTCAGAATCAACCAGCTTTGGAGTGTGACTTATCCTTGAACCAGAACCTTGAGGCGAACCTTCAACTTTTGATGGTCCTGGTGCTGTCTCCTCGGTGATGGCTCTCAACACCCCGCTGACATCCGTTGTAGGATTTGCGCTGAATTCGGAATCCAATACAGAGTTTACCATTGAATCTCTCATAATACCGCTCTGACGATCATTTGCTTTTATAGCTTGACTCAATTTCTCTAGAGACTGTAATATTTCGTCCGATTCTACGCCTTTTTGTTCTTCCTTGTTGACTCTTGATGATGGGTTTACCATCAAGGAATTCTTTTTTTCTTGAGCTTGCCGTTTATCTCTTTCTTCTATGGCTTTTTTCTCCAAATTTCTCCGGCGATTCATCTCCTCTTCTCTTTTCTTCATAACTTCTTGTTCCCGGACTTTCTTGGCGGTTCTAATTTTCCAAAACAACAAGCATACACAAGATGAAAGTAAAACTAGACATATCATGACACCTGCAACGATTGTAACTAAAGTTGAAGAATCAATACTGCCAGCTGTTGAACTCTGGGGCGCCTTCTTAATGACTTTATCAAATGAAGTTGAAAGCTGGTCGGAAATAGTTTCCTTGGTTTGCACAAAAATGCTACTCAAATCAACAGTTTGAGACACCATAGTCGTCAACTGGAACTTTCTCAGAACTTTTCGAGTTGATACTGGAACTACAGTAGCAGGTTTTAATCTTGATATAGTATCCACCTTGAAAGGAAGCAATACTTTGGATGCGTTGATAGGATTATAATTCTGAGGATCCAAAACACAATAATTTTTATAGTCCGAACAACAAGCGTTCCGTTGTTCACAGTCGCTTCTGCAGTCGCATTGCCAAGGTCTTTCGGTTCCGTCGTTATCAAAGTAAGAGTACTTGAAGTAATTATTGGAGCATAAATACTTGCATGACTGAACAGCTTTTGGAATGCAGATAGGGTTATCGCCTATCACAACACATCCTTCAGATTGCTTGCAATTCAACTGATCACATTTTTTGTAATTATTAAACGTGTTGCTGGACTCTACGCACAATCCTAAAGAATCTCCAGAACCACACACAAAACTTGACTGACAAGTTGAAGGATCTTCTGCATTAGTACAAAAACCACAAGGCGTCCCTGGCTTTCTGTAAGTAAACTCACAAGATTCTTTATCATATGTAGAATTAGGGTCGCAGTAGTTGTTTGTAGGTCTACAAGGATTTGTTATACCTGAGAATTTCCCACATGAAAAACTCTTTTCCCTTAACTCTCCAAAAGGGTTACAGCATAACTTTGAACGATCGCATACATTGCTTCTAAACTCTGGCATACATTTTCCATTGTAGCATATGTCAAAATTTGTTGAGTTTATCCCGCAAATCGTGCCATTTTTTAACGGAACGTAAGAATTTAGGTCATTTGACCAAAATAAGTTGCAACCCCAACTGTTACCAGGTGTTGCGCAAGAAAGTAAACATGTGGAAAATTCAGTATTCTGATAGTATGGACATTCAACGAATGTCGAAGTTGAATTATTATTCAGTCGATGTTGCGTGTTTATGCACTGGTCAGTCTCTGTGAGATTGTAAGCATCCTTCATATTTGTATTAATTACAGGAGAGTTCAACTGGCCTTTTTGATCCATACAGGTAGCATACATTAGGTTTTGCTCAATTACGTACTTTGAGCAAGGACTAAAAGTGAAAGACTTTGGATTTCGTGATATAAATGCATTCATGTTATAAGTATACGGCAAAGGTCTACAAATGTTCGAGTCAAAAGGAAATGGCGTTGTCGAATTAACGTAGTCATTATCGTGTTGAGATCCAAAATTATGTCCAAGTTCGTGAGATGTGATTTCAATAACTGTGCTTCTTAGTAACTCTCTGTCACTGTTCAAAATAGTTGTAACACCGGTATTAAATCCGTATTGACTACAGATGCCACCTCCAGTGTTGGTTCCGATATATGCCAATCCCAAAGTTCGATCAAAGTTTTGGTTGGAAAACGCGTGAACAACGCAAACATCTTTCGCAACTCGCTTGTAGTTTCCTGGAAACGCTTCCCCAAGCGTAGCCACTGCTAATTGCTCCAGGACTCCTTCTATGTCATCCGAAGGAGATCCAAGATTAGAAGGATCTGTGACATTTGTTATTGCGGTTGCGTATATCACAGGTAAGTTAACATTCATCTGTTCTTGATAGATTCCTTGAATTTCATTCATCACAGAAAGCATATAATCCACGGAATGCGAACCCATCTTATCGTAAAATGTCTTATCTCCTACTAATGCTATTGCGCATTCGGATCTTCCGCGATAAGTGATATCATTAGGATATCCATCAACATGAAATGCATTAGAAACTTTCGCATTAATGTAAGCCCTCTCTTGTTGCTCGTAATCTTTAATCAAATCTTTTGAGGAGCGACCATCGTTGGAAATTATGTTGATTATAGGTGAACGAGTGTCCTTGTTGTACCGAGTTTCAAAGAACTCCGAGGCATTCAACTTTGTGAGCTTATTCAAGCCTAAAAATTGGTATTCTTTCTCGCCTGGGTATTTTGCTTTGCAAATAGACTCATCTTTATGCAGTCCATGTCCTTCAGATGACATATCTTCATGTCTGTAGGACATAACTGTCCAAGAAGAAGGATTCGACTCAAAATCCACGACATATTTTCCTCCTTTATAGTTCTTATCGTGTGATCTTACTGCTTCGAAATGAATAGTCTCGAAAGTATTCTCGTTTGTCTGCAATTTAACATGACCTTCAAAGATATCTCCAGAAAAGAATGTCAAGCGCACTGAAGATTCAGGGTGTCCCTTCACGAAGCCTTTAGTGAATACGGCATTAGTCTTGATGGTATATCCATCTTTGATCAACTCGTTATTCCTAGTTAGAATCAGCGTCATTTCCCTATGATGGTTAGATCCTCCTGTCGCATATACCTCTTCACACCCAGCCTGATCGCCAAGGTTAACCCCTTCTCATAATTAAGATTCCTCAAATTTGTCAGTATATCATTGTTGTTAACAAGATCATGCTTCACGATAGTCACTGGAACATGTTGTTTCAAATGCGGATGAGAATCTTCAACATCTTCGATACTTGTTAGAAATACAACGGTAAATGCATACCTCGCCGCCGAAACACAAACCCGTATACGCAATTGATTATGAGGTAAAGTATGACACAAGCTGCTAGTGTTCTCATTTTTGTCTTCAAAGACAATGTATCCCTAGCAACCAGTGGCGCAACTTGTGCATATTTATATCACACTGCACGGTGCATGCGAAGACGTAAATGAACAAAAGAGGGCCCATAAAGAAAACAAATTTATTCCTAATATCAAGCAGCTGACTCTGCATTTAATATTCCAGCACTTTCATAACCAAGACACTCTGGGAAATTGAGCAATGGACTTTTAGCCATGCATTTAGTACCTAAACCAACGAACAGAGCCTTTCTGGCAGCGACAAGGTCCTCTGCGTCGAACTTATAATATTGAGGGATTCTCTTTTCACTTCTTATTAAATGAAGAAGCCAGCTATTTGCAGCAAAGTATATACCATTTAGAACTGTAAAAATTCCGCAGTTATAGGCGTCTTTTTGTCTCGTAACACCGGAATGCAAGTGTATCACTGGCATTTCATCCCTGAACTTTGTAACATCAAAATGCCTATAATTATCAATGTTGCGCAATTCAACGTTTCCGTAGCTTCCCGCAGTACGTAATCCAATGTAATTATTCAAAATGTGTGCGAATATCGCAACCTCCTTTCGGTACTCGGTTGCATACCATCTTCGCGCGGAGTCAACGACAAAATAATCATTTTTTCTCGCATCATATATCATCAGGAACCAATGTTCATCGGGGCCAAAATTATACGGCATCATGAAAAACCGTTTATGCAACTCGTTTCTGTAAGCCCGTAAAAGGCCTGGAGCTTGCTGTGACGAAACACCACTTACCAAAGTGGGAGGCAGCAAAACAAAATTAGAAATCGAAGCAGACAGTCCGATGCTACTATAGGAGGGCGCAGTAGTATCAAACCAGTATTGAAGCGCAACATGTATGACATCGTCTTCCAAATATCTTTTACCAACAAGAGAGCGCAATGGAGAAGGAATCGTGGGAGTATTATAAGCAAGAAGAATCTTGGATTGCTTTTGCGCTCGTTTTGGTGCATTCTCCTCGAAAAAGGTCACCCAAGCAGGGACCAATTCAGCACCATTAGTATCTAGTGTAAATCCAAAGAACACATCATGGAAATCTTCCTTAGCACGAACACTTATTTCAGACGGATAAGACTTACTTTTACCGTTAGACTCGGGCTTTTCTAACGCCAAAGAAAAAGGAAAAGAAAAAGGACGAATTGGGGGCTTGTTGAGAGATTCGGGTTCAGAGGTAGAATCTTCAACCAGAACATGAATATCATCAAACTTTATCTTTCCCTTGTTGGTTTTGATCGCAATGTAATAGAATCCTGGAGCAAATTTATCTTTAAGGTGCAGCTTCACTTTGATTTTGCCAGAAGAGTCTGGGAACCGTGTTTCTCGCGATGCCCTGATCTTTACAGCGCGCATCGGAGCTGAAGTATCTTTTCTCGTGTCAGCCAAAGGGTAGAACGTGACGCTTTCCAATTCATATCCGGAACGTCGTCCGAAATCTAATGTCATTGAATTCAGTTCATCCTTTCTAAGAACCTCTTCGATGATAAGCTCAACACACGACGCTAACGCGAACAGAGTTGCAAAAATAAGCAAAAGAACGTTCATATGCGGTTTCACTGTCTGAAAAAAGAAAGACACGCCAGATTTTTTCAAGGGTCTGATCACATGCTGATCAACCATGTGGTATCATTACGCATGATCAGCAACATGGGGCATTAGAACATGAGAACAGACCGAAACAGATGAAAGTTAGGTCAAATAGACAGTGATTACTTCTCAGGATTTTCTATAAATTGACCAATCTATTAGATTCAAGCTTGAAACGCTTGATCGAAAACGAAAATCTTCGATTAGCTAACAATCCTATAGTTTCAACACTTCTCGCTTGCCTCTCCACGAATTCTCAAATATTTCCATTAATTTATTCAATCGATAATTGTAAAATCAATAGCTTGGTCTTACCACAGTGAACTCAGAGCAACAGCCTCGGGAGACAATGTTGTACTCATTTGACGTAACATAGTAGCCTAAATCATCCAACTTCAGAAACAAACGCGACAATGTCTGTCCAAAACTTTTATCCTGAATATCATCATAAATTCCGCCTGGCGCTTGCTTATGTAATTCAAAAGAGATTTGTACCGGCAACTCATCAAGATCTTTATGCTCCAAGATTGCAGGCAGTACGACCCACTCGAATCCTTCAATATCAATCTTCAAAAAGTCAATGTGGTTGATACCAAGCTCAGCAATTAAAGTTGTCCACGTCTTGAAGGTTCTTTTCAAAGAATCTACATAATCAAGACTTCCGACACATTCATTGATGAAAGTGATCTGTTCAAGAGGAGGTTTCCACTTACCAGTACCTAATACGTTAATTAAACTTTACAGAACATGTTGAAACGTACAGTCAAATGTGTAGACCCTTGTGTTGCTGCCTAGATATTGAATCATAGACTTCTCAAATGAAAAATCTCCTCTTGAACCAATACTAAACACAATATTAGGAGCTTCCTGGGATAATCTCTTCTTCAGATACTCTCCACAGATCCATTTACCACCATCCTTATCTGCAGCACCTCCAATCCTCATCAACGTATTGCGATCGCAGTCATATGTAGCTGGAACACTTTCAAAAACACTTTCAACCTTATTTAAAGAAGGTAAACTAGATTCCGATTCAAGTATCATGAGTCTGTGTTCATGTGCCATCCTCTGTCTGATCTTATTCCAGCCTGAAACAGACAGAACATTGTTTGGGCTAAAGGAAGCAGCTGAGATTTTTTCATCAGCACCAATATCATTCTTAAATTCTTTACAAGTTGACTTGTACTCTTGGTAAACTGCGATCATAACAACTTCAAGCCCAACCAGCAGTATGATAAATACCAAGATCCATGTATTATTGTTGACAGGATGTTTCATTTCAACGTTTCAATGAACAATATTTGTTTACACGTTGTGTTTTAACGTGCTGAAACTTTGTTGGCGTGGTCAAACAAAGAATATTTTATTTTCCGTAAAACCTCTGGCTCTACTGCATCATTGGTGGCGGGTAAGGTTTCAAATCGTATCCTTGCGGCGCGGAAGTAGTAGTTTTGATCCTGAATGCAGAAAATAGTAGTCCCAGTCCTGCGATAATGAGAATAGCACCAATGGCTGTCAATACAGCATCAGTTGTTGGATCTGTTGATGGCAAAGAAACTGTGATTCTCTGAATAAACTGTCTCACTGGACGGGTTGAATAAGGAATCAATGATTTAGGCACATCTCTTGGGTTATATAAACTAGGATCTTTCAGGCAGTAGGTGGAATAATCCCTGCAACAAGCATTTCGAGATTGACATGAACGCCTAGTGATCAGAAAATAAAGTCAGTTAAAATAATACCTGCAGTCGCAATCCCAAGCGACGGGTTCTTCTCCTGGTCTCTGGTAAGCATACTTAAAGTCGCTGTTATCACAGAAATGTTTGCATGTTGCATTCACAATTTGCACACAAACTGGATTATTTCCGAGAACAACACATTGCTCAATACCATCTTGACACTTAAAGCCATTGCATAAATCAGCATTATTGGCCTGTACTGATCCTGCAGGATTGACTTCGACATTATCTACACACATTCCAAATGATGCACCAGAACCACAAACTTTAGTGTTGTCGCAAGTAGACGGATCATAAATATCTTCGCAATTGCCACAATTGACACCTGGCTTTTGTACTGTGAATGAACATCCAGTAGGAGAAAACAAATCTTGAGGATCACAAAAGTTCTTTGGAGGTCTGCATGGATTTGTGTTTTGAAATGGAGACGATGGAATACAATACTCATTCGAGTCTTTCAAATCGCCATAGATGGAGCAACATGGCTGAGTACGGCTAAAAAATCAGCTTCAAATCAAACAAACTTACTCGCAAGTTCTCACTCTCCATTCATCAGTGCAGAGTCCACCACGACAAACTTGAGTGATAGGATATCTGTTACCACAAGGATAACCGTCCTTCTTGTTCACCACACCCCTAGCCCCATTCTGAAAAGTCTGACAGACATTATCAGCCCCCGGAGAAGCACAAGACAACGTGCATCTAAAGGCTTAGTATCAAAATGAAAGAAAAATTACTCGACAGCACCAGAACCCGGAATATCACACGCAAACCAACCAACGTTGTTTGTAGTTGGAGGTAATACAATCGGAGGATTTCTACATTCGTCGACATGCTGAAGATAAGGAAGAATTCTAGGATCTGAAACAGCGAATTCTCCAGTGAAGTCACCAGGTTTCATGAAACATGTTCCCAACAAAGGAGCCTTTTCCACCATATCAGCGACTGAGCAAGGTGAAAACTTGATGGCATTCTTTCCCACATGAATATCTGATTTCATGACATACAAGTTAGTTGGATTACTTGGCAAGCACTGTGATTTATCAAAATCAAAAGTGTAAGCTGGATTATTAACATAATCGTCATCATGCTGAGAACCGAAGTTATGACCTAAACCATGGACCATAACTTTTTGAATCGCAAATCTGGTTAATTCTCTCGCATTGCTGATTGTCGTTGTGAAGCCAATGTTATGAGCTGTAGGACTACATACGCCACGATGAACACCAACTTCCTTAATTCCTGTCCAAGCATATCCCAATCTTTTCATTCCTGTTACCGTAGATTTAAAATCAACTCGAGATAGAACATGGATAGCACAAACAAAAGAACTGACTTGAGTCAATTGAATCGGCCATCTACCGTTTAAAGTGTTGTTTCCCAACAAGTAAAAGAAGTCATCAACATTCTGAGGAGGAGTTCCCAGACCAGAAGGATCATTAGGATAAATAATTGGTGCAGCAACTACAATTGGCAATTCAATTCCTAGTTGTTCCAGGAAGTTGTCTTGAACTTCATTAAACAAAGCAATCATATGGTCTCTTGAATAGATTTCATACTTTTCAAAGAACACATAATCAGAAAGCAAAGCAATACCACATTGAGTCTTTATACCATCTGTAATATTAACTCCATTTGTTTCAGCAATGAAGTTTCTCTTTGCACTGTTCAGTTTCTCAAACATTTCACTATTAGCTGCATCAATGCGTTTCTGGATCTCAGGATCAATTTCAGATGATCCATCAAGATTCTGAACGACAATGCCCTTATTAGTAGGAAGAGTCTCCTGAGTACCACAAAAGTTCCTGTGTTCTTCAACCTCCAAGCTGATATCATCTTCAGCACGATAAGCAATTATGCGCCACTCTTCTGTAGGAGTTTTCTTGAAGTTGAAATGATGCTCTTTTGTAGGATGCATGCCCTTCTTCAAACCAGAATTGCGCATTGCTTCAACGGTAATTATTTCATCTATACCATTATCATTAGAGAATCTAATTAAACCCTCCATGATCATGTGATTATAGAAGGCCATTCTGACTGATGATCTTTCGTAGCCTTCGACTGTGCCCTTGACAAAGACTGTATCAGTTTTCTCTTGCAAGTGCTTCACAGCTGGATGAAACAAGCCATGATTAACTTCCAGTAACAATGTCAAATGGCTACAAATAAGAATTGATATCATTGTAGAATTACTGATTATCAATATTGACTTTCAAAGGAACATTCTTTGCTTGAGGCTTTTTGGTCAAGTAATTATGGATCCCTCTGATACCGTCATGTTCAGGTTCTTGGAGTATATTGAAACGATAGTGCTGCTTCAGAAAAGGATGATCAAATCCATCCCTGCCATGAATGAAACCAAGAACAGCTGGTAAGAAACTCAGTAGGAGTAACACAGCGAAAGTGACAAGTGTTGTTTTAGCCATATTGAAATTCCCTCCTCAACTGAAACAAACAACTCCGTAGGCCTTTAACGCGGTTAAGAAAATGATCTAAGACGCCCTACCGATGATCACAGTGGCGATCCAGAGTATTTGCTCAAACTATTTCTTCTTTTTTGAATTGAAGATTGCGCTAATGATCATCAATAAGACTCCAAACCAGGAGGGTTCCTTCATGAGCAATCGACAATTGATAATGTTGAAGGCATCTCTTCTACTCTCTGTGCTTAGTATCCTACTTGCTTTCCAGTTCCTATTCATGGAAGCTTTTGATCCGTTGGAGGAACAAGTACTGCTGCTGGATGAGTGTCCATTCAAAGTGCCTCCTCCTGATATGAGAATGATCTGGGCAGATAACAGGCGTCGCTTGCTTGAGAATTATCCACTGAGAAATGGAACTGCAATACTAATCGAAGGAGCAATAGCTGATGCGACTCTGGAAGATGGAATCACTGCGTTTAGACAATCTTCTGATTTCGTGTATCTTATTGGAGTTAGTTATCCAGGACTGAAGGCTCTTATATCGTCTAATGGCTCAGCTGTTCTTTATCTTCCTGTTCCTAGAGATATCGTGTTTGATGCAGCGCTTCCATCTCGCGAGCTTTTGCTTGAAGAATATTCGTTATTGGATGTCAAGTCTGTTACTGAGTTGCAGAAGGATATGACGAAGTATGGAAGAATTGTTACTCTAAAGAGCGATACTAATCTCAAGGAAGCTGTATCAAGACAACGCGAAAGCAAGTCTGAGTTGGAAGTAGCTGCTATTAGATTTGCGACGGAGTCATCTGCAAAAGCACACTCACTTATTCATTCCTTGTTGTCAAGAAGCGCAGAAGAACATTCGGAGTATTCTTTGTACTCCACATTTCTACATCTTACAACAGTTTGTGGTAATCGCATTCAAGCTTATGAACCAACAGTTGCTTTTGGTGAACACGCAGCTAGATTACACTACCAGAATTCAATTGATAAACAGGGGTTTGAGAAACTTCGGAAACCAGGATTTCTACTTATAGATGCCGGGGCTAACCATCGCGGTTATGCTACTGATATTACTCGGACTTATCCAGTTGGTGTTGTGTGGACGGATGATATGAAGGACATTTACAGTATTGTACTAGAAGCCAATATGAAATGCATTGAAGCTTTCAAGAAGGGAGTTTCATACTTGTCATTACCAGCAATTGCTAAAAGTGTAATATTTAAAGGCTTGAAAAGAATCAACGTGCTGAAAGCCAATAGTTCAGAAGACGTTGTTCTTTTCTTCTTTCCTCACGGTCTTGGGCATACTGTTGGCATTGATGTTCATGACTTACAAAAGCGTTATGTTTTGAAAGTTAACGATATCTGGACGATTGAGCCAGGAGTCTACTTCAATGAGGAATTATTGAAGAAGGCTAGATCGAATCCTGTTGCAAGTAAACAGATTAACTGGGAAAAGGTTAACCGATTGCTTGAAATTGGATTTGGTGGTGTTCGAATCGAAGATATGGTTCTCGTAACAGAGGATGGAAATGAAGTGCTCTCAAAGGATGCACCAAAATTCTTGTTCTAAAATAGACGCTTTTAATTAATCTTTCCTTTAACCTGTTTATCTATCGTGCAACATGGTCTCAAGTTTCTTGTTCGGTGCTAACGCTTGGTAGTAACCAGGATGCATAATAGTTTTTTTAACTACGGTTCGTTTCGAAGCATTTGCGAATAATGCCCGATGGACTCTTTTACGAGTTGCACAGCGAGCTCTCCTTTTTTTCAAATCGTTTTCAAAATGGATCATACAATCAAGATATTTGAACAACTAACAGACGAAGAAAAGATGAAGCTTTTACATTATCAGCTGTCCAAAGAAGAATACCGTCAAGCATTATCTGCTGAAGAGAAGAAACAGCTATTTTCTAGGGAGGAACGTATAGAAGTTTTAAAAGAATGGACGGCAAAAAAACCATCAGTCAAGTTCTCATCCGCGAGCATTGGACACTGCAGTCGAGAGGATGGCTTGAATTTGGACGTCAAGTTTCTCAGAACTACAGCACCATCTCTTCACCTGCCGGAAAATTTCCCTCGCCCTGAACCAAGCGAGTCCTTTTGCCAGTATCTTGATAGAATCATGGCGGTTTGGGTTTTGGATAATGAGAAATCATGTCGTATATTCATTGATGCCTTGATAACGGAAGTTTTGATGGACGAATCCAACGAAGAGCTGATGGGGTTCTGCGAGGTACCGAATGACTGGGAAGGACCAGGATTCGGATACACAGGGACCGTTGACTACATGCTAGGCTCCTCGATAACAAGAACTGTTGAAAGCATAGACTCTTTTCTCCTTATCGTTGAAGCAAAGAAGGAATGGCCCGACAGCGCTGTTCCTCAAACCGTGTGTGAAGCAGGATGCTTGCTGAGAAAGCGATTAGCGGCAGGAAAGAATACGCCCGTTTTTGCTGTTCTTACCAACTCCTACTTCTTCCGCTTCTTTGCCATTGATACTGATGGCGTTGTTTATGCCTCTCGTGTGTCTATTTTGGACCCTGGAACTGATGGTTCCTATTGTTCAAGCACAACTCTACCAGAAATTCTTCAGTGGTTTTATTGGATGATGGAAACACTTAAATCTGTTTCCCCAAGAGCTTTTGGTGAAGATTTGACGAAGGAAGCCATCAACAGTTCAATTAATGAACTCAGAAAATGCTTTGGTGTAAAAGGGAATGTTTCTAACAAAAAAAAAGATATAATCAAGATTGCCTTCCTTTGATCTATTTAGTCAATGTGTAACATTGTTTTAAGTTTCTTTATCAGTAGCCATTCATCTCTTGTGACATCAGCTCTGAATAATTCCTTAAGAACGTCAATACTTTGTCTTGATATTTTGGAGCACAATTCGTCAGATTCTCCAAATTGTCTGCCTGCCATAACTGTTCCATCGGAATCTTCAATTCTAATAGCCACCTGTTGTCCTTTCTTTGCAATCTGGACAGGTTTATGGTTATTCTCAATACCTTGAACTTTCCCCAAAACCAAACAATCTTTGCTAGGTATGCAAATCGGGGTTCCAATCTTCACTGAGCCTTCAACAACATCAACACCTAAAATAATAGGATCCTTCTTGTTGAAGATACATCCAGGAACGATTTTAAGAATGCATGGCCAAATAGCTAAGGCAGCCTTTTCTTTCTTGCGCTCTTCTTTGATGTTGTTCATATAAGCTGTGAATTGATCAAACAAATGATAAATGATGTCCGCAGTGAAGATTTTCACGCCCATTTCTTCTGCCAATTCTTGAGCGTCCTTGTCAACTTTAACGTCAAAAGCCAAAATTGTCGCGAATTCTTTTGCAGTAGTTACCATAATACTTGCCCGCATGACATCCTTCTTGTGGATCGGACCAACGTTAATTCCGGATACTGGAATCTTGGAATCTTTCAAGAAGGATAAAAGTGCTTCAAGAGATCCCAAAGTAGACGCTTGCACACAAACACCCTTTGATTCAACAGAACTGAACATATCTGTCAAATCTTTCATACATTCCTTCTTCAACTCTTCCAAATCTCCATCACGTAGTAATCTTGAGCCGGCTACAGCCTTTTCTAAATCATGAGCGGCAATTTTAACACCCATCGCAGCCTTAATCTCTTTGTGATGAACATATGCAGATTTAACTCTTAATTCACGCATCGGCTGTGGAGTCAACAAGGCACGAATTTGCGTTACTATTGGACCATTCAATCCACACAATACAATTCGATCTCCTTCTCGTAGAATACCATTGGATAGAATAACATCGATAGTATGACCGTGACCTTCAGTGACTTTAACTTCCAAAACAGTTGCTTCTAGAGTGTTACTCAAATACAACTGCTTGGTCATTCTGTCTTGAGTCAATTGACACAACAACATTAACAAATCCGGAACACCTTAAAACATTATTGAACAACATTCAAAAGAAAATTACCTTCTCCTGTTAACGCAGATGTTGGCACAATAGAAACATATTTTCTGACATCAGGATTCTTAAAGTAAACTTCAGAGTTCAAACCCTGTTCTGCGAGTGCCAACTTGGCATCTGATAATCTAGTCATAAATTCCTGTTGAGTTTGTTTCTTTTGCTGCTTAAAGGAATCCAAAAACGGAGCATCCTTATTAGTCTTCCACGAGTACAAACGATCAATCTTATTCAAAGCGACAATGAACGGTGTTTTGCCCTTCTTCAACAAATTGATGGATTCAATTGTTTGTGGTTCTAATCCGTGCATCAGATCAATAACCAGAATGGCGATATTACACAAACTTTGACCTCTAGAACGTAAATTAGTGAATGACTCGTGACCTGGAGTATCAATAATAAGCAGACCTGGAACTTTAAGTTCTGTTTGAGTGGAGAAACCAGTCTTCTTCTTATCAATCTGTGCGTACTGAGCAGAAGATGACAAACTCTCCGTCTTTTGAAGAATAGATTCCAGTGGAAAGTAAGTTGCACCAATTTGCTGTGTAATACCACCAGCTTCACCTTCTTGAACATTTGTTTGTCTGATCTTGTCCAATAGTTTAGTTTTACCAGTGTCGACATGCCCAAGAATTACACAAATAGGAGAACGTAAATTAGCGTTGGACAAATCCTCTTGAGAGACTTCTTGTGAGTTGATCAGAGGGGAAGCAGCGTCGTTTGCACTTTCTTTCAACGATAAATCTTCTAATGATGATGATACTTCTTCATTCTTTTCTTTAGTTTCTTCCGCCTTCTCTTCGTCAGAAAATTCATTCTCCCAGTCGTCTACCACAGAATCTTCATCCTTGACTTCTTCTTCTACAGGCTCCTCAGCAACGACCGGTGTCTCTTCCTTTGGAGGTTCTTGAGCGACGTTTGGCGTGCGTCTTTTCTTTTTATGCGCATAAACGATTCTTTTCTTTGGCTTCGTGTCTTCTACGACAGATTCATCATCCTCTTCTTCTTCCTCCTCCTCCTCTGAAGCGTCTTCTTCTTCAGACTCAATTTCTTCTTCTTCTGAGATTTCCTCTTCTTCGGAAAATTCTTCTGCCTCTTCTTCAGAGTCATCCCAGTCGCCTGGCTGAGCAGGTCGCTTGTTCTTCTTTGCCTGTGGTTTAGCCTGTTGAACCTTCACTGCGCCATTCGATGGAGCGTTCTGAGTAGTTTTAACAGCGTTTTCGTCCTGTTGTTGCTGCTGCTTCTTTAAAAGCTTTTGGCGTTCCTTCCGCTCCTTTTCCTTCTCCTTTTTGCTTTTAATTCGGATTTCCACAGGGGCGGATTCCTCTGAGGGCGTTTCTACTGGCGTAACGTTCTGTTTCTTTTTCCCCATTCTTTCAATTCGAGCTGAAAAAACTTGGTTGCGATCTGATCGGTTTCAGCCTTTGAAGTTTACGGGACTCTTCCTTGTAGAAATATAATATTTAAGGATTTTTTGTTTGATCAAGAAGAACTCGTTAAAGCGCGACCATCTTGTTTATATTCGGTTGTTGTGTTTTAGTCACGATGACCCTGCACTGTAGCTGCCTAGCCTCGTGACTTAATTTAGCCAATTAATATACCACTCATGTTAAACTTTAACCGAACCGTTTATTGAGAAAGTAGTTTATCGTTATTCATCTGTGACGAGTTAATCTGACCGCTGCGTTATTCTATTTTTATCACGTGTCAGGATGAGCGGAAGCAAAGACGACGCTCCAAAGATCATAAGGCTTTTAGATGCATCTGGAGTATCAGTTCTAGATTCGGTTTCTACAGAGTATGAGGATTCCTTTTGCTTAGAATCTTTTGGGGATTTGATCAAAGCCGCTGAAGAAGCGGAACCAGCAGGTACATCTTGTTTCAATCCCACACAGATTAGCTAATCTTGTTACAGGAAGTAAGCATTTGATCATTGCGAGAGTACAGACTTGGGATCATAAGCAGCCAGATAAAGCGTTCTATTCGTACTATCATGCACATCACTTGAACAGATTGTTGTTTCAGACTCAGGTGTATCTGGAAAAGAAACTAATTCACAGATTACATGTACTAAACCCACTTACGAATACGGACATTATCGGTCACGTTCTGTACTTTATGGTTATAGCAAAGACAAGGAAGAAACCAAACACAGATTCACCTTATACACTAAGTACACCAGAGTACAAAATCACCGTACCAACCAGTCCGAGTGTTCAAAAGCTTCCACCAATTGCAGACATTGTTCAGCTGAACATCAGCCTACATAATCAGAATGGCTCACCATCAGCTAGGAGCGGTAACAAGGATGATCTTCAAAAGACATGGACATTGGCTGGTCCTGTCGCAGAACAAGTCGAACCAGAAGAGTATGAAATGCTCTCTACTCCTGTTGGAGATGATAAGAATGTTAAACCTTTCGAATTTCCAAAGAGGAAGTCTGTTGCAGCAAGAAAGTTCGTGAACACAGATTTGGAGGCAAACCGCGATAGTTTAAATTCCGTCGAGAATCTGTTAGACAAGAAGGATCAGAAGACAGATAATCAAGCACCTTTAGCTTCACCAAGGAAACCAGGATTGCAAATTATCACAAAGTTCAAGAGTGATGATGATAACACGGCACCTGTATCAGCCGTTGTAAAACCAACTGCTTCTTCACCGCTTTCTCTAAAATTTCCATTAAGTGCTTATCCAGGAAGCTCCGGAAATCAGAAAGGATCATGGTCAAAGCAGGCGAAAGCAGTATCATTTGTTCCAAGAGGTGTAGTATCTCAGAAAGGTGAAGTAGTAAAGGAGTCCAACTATGATCAAGTGGTTACAGACAAATCAAAAGGAAGAAGGAGACAAATGAGTTACATGAACTCTATACAAAACGAAGGAGGATTAAAGTCTACGGTAGATGAATGGGAAGAGGGATTAGCTGAAGAGAAGGAGGACAGCGATATTCCAACTGCACAAACTCCTAAAAAGCCAAAAGAGTTGAACTTGTTGGCTCTAAAACCAAAGGAACAAGAAGAATGGGTTTACGACGCTATACTTATTGCAAATGATTCCGATTTCTTGGAAACAAGTAAAACAAGACAGATTTTCCGAGAGAATGCAATTAATCCGTCTGATGCTGTTCTATTTGAGATGCCTCCATATACTGGCGAAGAACCACAGCTTAGAGGTAGGAGCACAGGCGATGATTTGATTTGTGACATGTGCATTCCATCCTCTCATCAACTCAACCATCCTGATCCTTGGGTTCGATATTATCATCGCTATAAATGTTACGTGGTTATATTGGTTCTAACTGGTTCAGTTTTGGGTTTCATATGGTATATCGCTCTAAATCAACCTGGAACAAGTAGAAGAGATTAGACTAAAAAAATTTATTCATCATCCAATAGACACTCGTGTCTGATGCGTCTGCGTGGACGACGGCCTCTTCTAACTGGAGCAGTCGTGTTTGAACTATCAGTTGCGTTACCAACGACTTTGTACTCAAAACAATCAACATATGTTTGACCTCCGTTCAATGTCCAGATCCAAAAGCATGATTTTGTTGAACCCGACTTCCATGTTGAAGGAATTTTAACACTTCCTGTGCACGTAGCCCATGAAATATCACTTCCAACACAATTATTATACGAAAAACTACCAAGAACTTCTTCTGCACCAGCGTCAGACTTACATGAAATTGTTACAGGACTTGAGTTTTGAGAAGTATGACCTCTTGGAGGATGAACAAGTGTAACTTCTTCACCAGGAGCAACATTAGCCATCGGATACTGGGCTGTATATTCTTGCGCGTCGGCAGCGGGTTTAGGAGGACACGTACGATCATTTGCATTTGAAACAACATAATTACGATCACGACTTTCTGCAGTTCCTTCATATCCTTTCTTGTTATACGAATAGTAACGAGCATAACCTTCACACTTTCCGTTCACTAACTTGGAACATTCCACGTGTGAATGGCAAGATGAAACATCTAAAAAGAAGCATATAACGATGGTTGCAATTAAAACTATTTGGATCATTGATGAGACTGAGACATAACTGATGGAGTGATCATTTTAAATGCGTTGATTGTTGATCCACCAGTGCTTTACTGTGTCACGGGGCACTTAGGAGTCACGTCAAGACATAAAGACAGATTTAAGGTTTCCTCGTAAGAGGATATGGTTCAAAAATTTCCACTCCTTTCGGAGTGAAACTAACTTCAATAAGTTTTCGAATAGCAATAACTCGTCTCACTTGTAGATCAACGACAGAGTTCTGCCTCTGGAAAAGAATAAGAAGCAGAATTGATCTACAACGGATTATTTATCTCGCCCGAAGGATCAATCGGTACGTTGACCCAAGAGTATGCCAACCAAAGTGTTGGAAAGAGTGTGCACTTGTTATGTAATTTGGATGATATCAGTGGTGCTTATCAAGCTGGGTGCCATAAAGCTTAATTGCGTGTCCGCTTAAGCTGTAACAACACGCTTTCATTGACTTATGTGATGATCATGAAATTTATAAGGCTATGATATCTTCGTTACAAGTAATCAAGAATGAACCTGATATAGAACTGCAATATGCGGAAGTTAAGTTTAATATTCGAGCTTGAATCGGAAACGCTTGTTTAACTCGAACCCCAAAGAAATCGCAGTTTTGCAGTTTTCTTTCTTGCTTTCAAAATCTTTACTATCAGAAAACAATGAACGGCGCCCCTGTACAAGACCAAAAGGAAGTATTGGATGTGGAAATAAGAATTCGCAAGGAAATCGAGAAGGAGCAATTGAAGATAAAAAAGGTAGAGCAGGAAATCACACGGATCGAAGAGAAAGAAACTGTGATATCAGAAGATTCCTATGGAGTGCGTTTTCCAGTATCAACTGCAGCTTCTATTGCTCAGCAAGAGAATGAAAAGTCAAAGCGTTTATTATCAGCCTTCCTGCCAGGCAGCGGTGTATCACCAACAGGATAAATGACAGAGAAGAATTCGAATAAATTTTATTATTGATTTGTTAGTGCTATTGCGTTCTAAATGATCACATAACCAGCATGCTGAGAACCAAAGAACAGAATGCCAACATAATGCTTGCATTCAATCCCATCGCGCCGGAATCTTCTTCGCTATCCTTAGCTTCAACACCCAACATTGCTCTACCAAACATCACGTTATCATTCTCAGAGTAGTAACCAACACCGTCCAAATCAGACCATGAGTAACCACTTAGAGCGAAATCACCATTGTGTCCGTCCATAGTACCAATAGCAGCTTCAACAATGCGAGGATACAATTTACCCTCTGGCTGTCCTTTTGGTATGCCGTAAAAGTAAGTCTTCAAACCTGGAGGTACCAATGTGCAATTGAAACAAGTGAAAACACAACCTGTCTTGATCTTGATAGTACCACCAATACGTCTGGAAACACCATTACTTTTTGGCCTCGTTGGTTCAATATCAAACTGTTGACCAACCAAGTATGTATCATCAATGTTGCAAGGTTTGTTTGTAGGAGTGAATGCACTTGTTGCGTGTGCGAGAAGTAATGTAGCTAATAGCAGCAATGAAGTTATCGATGCTGAAGATGATCTGTTCATAATCATTGTAATAAGATAATTGGGAAGAGAGTTAATGGTCTATTTATGACAGTCATCAAATAGCAACATCATTACCAATCGCGCCATAGCAATCACATAATAGCAACACCAAGGTTCCTTGGCTTGACAAAGATATCAATTGATACAAGTTGCATGACGTAAGGTATCCATCGTAATCTTAAGATTCTTCACTTTAACAAGCTCTCACTCCTACTATTCTTTTTCTTTTCAATTTGATCACACTGTCATCGAATCTTTTTACCCGCAAATGTCTTCAACATCAGCAATGACAAGACTTCCACCAGAAGTAACAAAAATCCTCTACGTTAGAAACCTCCCATACAAAATAGAATCCCAGCAACTGTACGAACTCTTCGCACAGTACGGCGCAGTGCGACAAATCCGCCTTGGTTCACAGCAACACGAGACAAAAGGATCAGCCCTGGTGGTTTACGATGATATTTACCAAGCTAAGGAAGCACACGATAAGCTACAGGGATTCAACCTAATGGGAAGATACTTAATTGTGATTTACTATCAGCCAAACAAGATGACCAAAAGAGTACAACAGCGAAAACAAGAAGAAGAACTGGAAGCCCTAAAGAAAAAACTTGGCCTGTCTACGCAGCAATAACAATGAGAAGTTAATTTATTAAGAATAGATCTTTAATTAGTTTTCTAAACTGTAAATCCCCGCCCCCTTTTGAAATTTCGAAATGTTTCAGAAAATCCTGGAGTTCTCTTTCGACAGCGCAGAAGGTTTAGCTTTCCCATTTAACAATGACTATTTCGTTGTTGGAGTTTTGGCTGTTTATGTTGCGGTTGTTAATCTGTACAGCAGAGGCTATTTCAGTTCTGTTTCAAAGAAGGAACCATCTGCATCAAAGCCATTGTTGAATTATGCCTTCTACTTTCATAATGCTTTTCTTTCTGTTACTTCTCTTGTGTTGCTGATGTCTATTCTGAGTATAATAATTCCAAGAGTGAATAATTATGGGCTTATGGCTGTGCTGTGTAGAGCAGGCGGAGGAAGTGTTTTAAATCAGACTGAATCCACGCTACAGTTTCTATACTTTTTCAACTACCTTCTGAAATACTATGAATTGGGTGATACTGTGTTTCTGATATTGAAAGGAAAGAATATTTTATTTCTCCACTGGTTTCATCATTCAATGACGCTGCTGCTGTGTTACACTCAATTGCACGGACAAACTGCGTGCCAATGGGTTCCGATAACTCTGAATCTTATGGTCCATGTCGTAATGTACTACTATTACATGATCACTTCTGTGCCGAGTGAGAAGCGACAGCCTGTTAGTTGGAAGATGCTATTGACAGTTCTACAGGTGTCTCAGTTTGTTTTGGATCTTGTGATTATATCATTCTGTGTGTACACAAGACTTGCTAGTGATTTACACTCTTTAGTAAAACAGCACAGGAAGGTTGATTTGTATGTTCCTAAATGGGATGTGTTTGGTAGAGGTTCTTTAAAAGGAAAAGGAATCAATTACAATGATGAAGCATCATGTGATGGAACTTATGCGTCAGGATTGTTTGGATGGTTCATATTGTGTTCGTACTTGTATCTATTTATAGACTTCTTTGCGAATGTCTACTTAACAAAGTCCAACAAGACTGTGAAGAAGGCAAGCAAGCGAGAAGATGGAAACAGGAATGCAAAGTTAGTCAAAGTGGAATAACTCAATTTATGCAATGGAAAGTGGCAATAAAACGTAATTTAATGAGAGTTTAGAGAAGAAGATTAATTGGTTTATTTGTGGCATCACGTGTCCACGCAATTAGAATGATTAATCTATCTTGAGTAGTCAAACGTCTTCTCCAAGTATCCGTCCTTAGTTGCTAATCTGTTTAGAGAATCGTCAGCTTCTCCAACACTTCTGACAAGACCGCAAAGAGCGTATGGAGTATAAGTTCCGGTGTATTTTCCGTTCTCGTCTACATTGCCAACATTGATTTGGACAGAAGCGTGATCTTTAGCTGGAATGATTCTGCCAGTAGCAGAGCTGCAAGAAATTAACTTTACAGAAATACGATTCAATTTACCATTTGCGCGGAATGTACATATCCACAATTTCGTTCTTGTCGTTCTGCATTGCTTTTAATTGAAGGAAAAAAATTTTGGATTTTTGCTTGGGTTCGGCCAATCACAAGCAAAGCGAGGCATGAAAGTTGCAGTATTGGAGGGTATATATTGTCATGAATGCTTTTCATCTGTGCTCCTCAACAAGGTTGATCAGTACTACGCTTTAACGCTCCGGGCTTGATCAAGTTAACCGACAAACATCATACCCTGCTTTTCCTGTTGGTGATGAATCAATTGAAAGCTACGCAGAAATTATCAGAGGAAGAATTGAAATACACTCCTTCTTCAATTGAACACTCTTGGCATTATGATTATATCGTTTGTTCTGCATTAATTTACATTGGATCTTTACCTTATGATATGAATGAAGGAGATTTACTTGTAATGTTCTCGCAATTTGGTGAAGTTGAGTGGGTGGAGTTGAAGAGACATGAAGAAACAGGGAAATCTTTGGGTTATGCGTTTCTGAAATATGAAAATGCTCTATCGACTGCATTGGCTGTTGATAATTTTAATGGGGTGCTTCTTGGAAATAGGCAAATCAGAGTTGATCATGTAAAAGAGTACAGAGGGGAGACAAAGACAAAGGAGGAAGCTATACAAGTTGTTGCTGATGTTGAGTACCGACAGTCTGGTAAAGTTCCGGAAACAAAAGCTGCTCCGGAATTGGAAGAAACGGAAGAAATTGATCCGTTCTTGAAGGCTAAGCTGGAAAAGGAACGAAAGGAAGACAGAAGGGAACGAATAAGAAATCAGATTGCTAAAGAGCTGAATATTCCGGAAGATGATCCCATGAGAGAATATTTAATATCAAAAGAATTGAAACGAAGAAGGAAGCAGTGAAAGATTTTACACTAATGGTCTATTTTATCCCGCGTAATTTGGTCAAGTCTCGTCTTCGCTCTTCCATCACAGAAGACAACGAAGGAAGAAAGTAACAGCAAAAGTTTATACATCCTCTCAATGGAACAATCGATGCTGCGAATACAAGTGTAATAAAGTTAACTGGGGACGAAGTAGCGGATGATGGCGACTTTATGGCCCATGTAAGCTGTCTTATAATAATCACTGTTGGAACTGACCATGCCAGTATGTATGCCAAAAAGAACAAACCAATCTTGGTAAAATATCTTTTTCTGAAAGACAAGAGTGTGTTCAAAGATACCATGGAAGTTATTGTGGATGTTGCTGTTGATGTAGTTGTAATAGTTCTTCTGTCTTGTCCATTGTAAATAGAAGATCCATTAAGAGAGCCAGGGCCATGTCTAACGGACGCATACTGAGAAGTATTAAAGGTGTGCTTCCTTTGGATGTATGAAGCCTGTGAAGGAGTTGTACTATTCGCAGTTGCACCAGATTTCTGGTTAAGCTGTTGTGCAATTGAATCATCCTTTGAAGTACAAGTACTGTCAATTGACGCAGAACTCACTCTAAATGGCATGTGTTTTGTCTTCTTTAAAACTTTGTATGTACTCACTGCATAGATAGTCGTATTGAATACGAATATGCACCAAACTGGAATGAAGTAAAGAAACAAACGCAAATTCATCCATTCCTGTGATATCCAACAGATAATGCTTGTTTCTCCATAAATCAGACCGCTGCCATTGTTATCATGAGCATTTATAAATATAGGAACGTATGCCACAAGGAATGGTATTCCATAGCAAAGATAAAAGTACCACTTTTCCATTTGAGTCAAATCCCTGGCTGATTTCGTCATGAACAGAACCATTAATAAATTACACGACATCGCAGCCGTGAATGCGACTGATGAAATATCACTAAATTGCAGGAGCATCGCTTGTATTTGACAGCCAGTCGACGCAGATGAATCGCCATCATAATAATTCACAATCGAAGTTCCTACCAACCAACACAGCGCAGATATCGTGTCTGCCAGCAGCATGAAGAATATCAGACGATTTGCAGGTGTACGGAAGCGTTGCCACGATAAAAACACGATAACAGATACAAGACATGCCAGAACAGAGATTGACGATGATAGTTTTGCAATGATATCCAGAATATGCTTCTGCTCTTCAGAGAACTTCTCGTAACCAGACGCACCAGAATCCGATGGGAATGTAAAGTATAAAGGAGTTGGCAGGTCTATGCCGGAGAATAATGCCACGGACGCGTTCATTTTGGTTTTTGCAAACAGCGCGATTCTGTAGAAAACCTGTTTGCGTCACAACATGAGGCGTTTCATACACCCGTAAAAATGGCAATCGTCAAAGACGCCTGTTTGCTAGTTCACGTCATCTTTTTAGCTTAATGAAGAATAATTCTCAGCAACAGAGTAGCTTAACTGAGAAGCAAAAGAGTGCAGGGCTTCCCGTCAATTTCAAGGAAACTTCTAATGTTCCAACCTTCTCGAACATTATTGTATCCGTACTGGTGGCATCTGCTGCTATAACGTGGCTTGGTCTTTCGCGTAGAGTGCCTGCTTTTCAAGACTTGACTAATGGTTTACCTGAGAAAGGTCAGCTTGGTTTCGGGTGGTTTAACATTCATGGTGTCACGTTTCCGTTTGAGTATCCTTATCGTTTGGATGTAAGAAATCTGGTCTCAACGAGTTCCGCGTGGATTTGCTATCTGTTTCATCAAAGCGCTCAGTTTTACTTGATCTTCAAAGCTAAGGAAGCTCATGCTAACGGAGAGCTGGACTGGTCCGACAAGATCAACTTTTACGCAAGAGCCATGTTTGGTTTGAATCTGTTCTTTGCTGCTCTTCATGTTTTACAGAGTCATTTGTTTTACGATGGGTTGGCTGGATCCTTCCCTGAGATCAGTACTCTATTTGCAGGTGTTTCGTCATTGGTCGTGGGATTCATGTTTGAATTCACACGCAGAGGTTTCATCTTTGGTTTCACACCAGAATCATTCAAGTCTTTCTTTGATGATTTCTGCTATGTTGTTAGGAAGTATCACGGATATTTGGCTTCTTTTGGCGCGACTTTGACATTTTGGTATCATGTTATGGAAGGAACATTGTCTCATGCAACAGGATTCTTTCACATTTTTTTGCTCTTGGTACAGAGTTCTCTTTTGTTCCAGAATGCTCATAGGAACAGGAACTGGACTGCTTTGTTGGAATTCTGGATTCTTGTTCATGGATCAATAGTCGCATACTTTCAAGGATACATGCAAGGATTCTTATTCAAGATGTTCTTTGCTTCATTCGGTTTACTGTTTTTGATGACTGTAGTTTGGGGTTTACCTGCTGTTCAGTCATTTTTGAAGAGTGGGAATGAATCGGAGAAGAGTGTCAAGTATTGGGGTCTGTTGTCGACAATCGTAATTACTTTCACTGCCTTCTCAGTTTGGTTCTTTTACGATGGATTAATGTACCTTCCACTCGTTTTTGCTCTGCCTGGATTGTACTATGGTTTTACTGGTTGGTATGCATTGTTCTATGTTTTAGGAAGACGTCTTGACAAATACCTCGTTGAAAATAAGCACGTTAAACAATATTCTCAAATTTGGTGGGTTTTGATTTCATCTGTCGGTGTTACTTCCATCTTGTCTATCATGTTCTTGTCAGAATTCATATATAGATTATTTGTTCCGTATGGTTGATTACAAGGGAGAAGTTTTGGGACAGAAAAGGATAATCGCAATTTTTAAAGGAAGAATAAAGCCTTTAATCACTAAATAAGAATTCATGAAAAGCGTTATCGGAAGTTTGCGTTTGTCCATTCTATTTGTTGAAACTGGATCGATTCAGGTTTGTCTCACAATCAACAACATGATCAGTTTCAGCTTATTGCGCTTTTCTAGCAAAATGATCAACGAAAAAAACTCGTAAGTCGTAGTCGCACGATCACAATGCGTCACAATACACAGAAGCATCCTAACATAAGTTAAAACTATAACTTACATTAAGACTACTGCTAATCAAGACTTTCCCAGAACATCATTGGCTGCCTCTACCTAGTTTCTGCGTCGTGATCACATTGAGGCATTTGATGGTGTTGAAACACCAGATTAGTTTCCCCTACGGAACGCCCAAGGCTTAGCACCACCATTGGCATTCATGTATAAGGCAACTCTTCTGATATTCCTTGCTCCATTCACATCTCGATTCCAGCGGGTCCAGCAGTCGGGATTGTTACAACTCTTGATCGACAAGATATCGGATTGAACCAACACATTATCACACAATGAGCACAATTTGCTTGTTCTGAACTCAGGAATCAACCTGCACCTTGTTCTTCGTTTCAATTCCACGAAAAGATGTTTGTTTGGATTAGGAGGATGTCTTCTGGAGTTGTGACTGAAACCTCCACCACCATAAGCAATCACAACATCCTCAGCACCAGCAGCAAGCTCCTTATATAAAGTATCATACGCCTTCTGTCGTTTAATTCGCGTCTTCCACCGGAGTCTTCTCCAACGCATGGCCCGGTAGAACCCAAGAAACTCATCGCGATATTCCAAAACATGTAACAAGTGTGTAATGTAACCATCTGTATTAGAACAGCACGGTGTTGGAGTTAAAGTAATCGCCATATGCCTGTCACGATCAGCTGTTATCCAAGTGTTTGCCTTCTTGGTAGAGTATCTAGTCCCTGATATCTCTTGCCAGCGACTGTTCGAACATTCCAAAACATCAGCAGCGGTAATTCCAGACAAAGCGACATACAGAGAGTTCCTTCCCGGGTCCAAAGCAACCACGCGAGTCTGATCTNCCATTTTCATTTGTGGAAGTCTTAATTTCCTTTCTATAACTACGTAAAGATTCCTTCAATATCACGGCTTGATCAACTTGATCACGTTAAGTTCCAACAATATCTCTAGGAATAAGTTTAACGTGGTGTTAAGCATACTCTATGCCATAGGTAATTGCCGTTTTAGTACAAAGAAATGCGATCCGGTATTGTCACATGAAGAATTATGTGGTACTTTTTTTCATTCAAACTATTCACAATATTTGGAATAGAACAAAGGTTCTTTTGATATTCGCGGAATAGAATAAAATTGCCATTCTTATATTTATTCTTTTTCTCGGAGCCTTTCGGCCGATATCTGCTTGATTCTCCAATACTGATGTTTCAGCAGATTGATCGTTCATGTAACAACAATGAAAACTTAAGAAATTGCAAGAAGACTGTTTGAAGCATTTAAACATGATGAAACCGATAATTAATTGATTTTTAAGCTTGAAATTTAAAAAGTGACACGTCATCACAAAGTGGGACACACGCACGCACGGATTTTTTTATTCCAGTCCCTATGCTTATCAGCATCGCCTTTCGCTAAAGCTCCAGGCTCGCAATAAAGTCTTTTTTCTATTCTTGCGACATCAAAATAGCTCAAGAACATTGGTCTATTCAGTTAAAGAGGCGAGTTCCGTTAATACTTTGCTGCAGTGAACTTCTAGTTTTGTTATTAGAGCATTGTTTGCTACATCGCGTTCTGCCCTGGTATCGCCGATATTCAGAATTATCACAGGTTTCAGCTGATCTATCGCACGTTTGACTAAACGAAATGCTGAATAGACTTCCAAAGAAGATCCAACGACCAGAAGCGAACTTGATTTATCAATTGTTTCAAATGAAGCGTCTCTAACTTTTGCGTCAATATTCTCTCCAAAGAACACGACATGGGGTTTGATAATTGAGGCAGCCGTGCATGGACACGATGGATACCGAAACTGAGAGTAATCAAAAGAGCCAAGATCAACATCACCATCAGGCCTAATAGAATCTGCACTGATGCTCAGAGAGGGATTCAGTTGTTTCAGTTCGGCTTGATACCACGATCTTTCAAATAGTTTTCCACATTTAGTACACACAACATGTTTAAGTGAACCATGCAACTCAGTGCAATCTTCTGAGCCCGCATGGATATGTAGAGAATCTACATTTTGAGTGATCACTGGTAAACCGAGTTTAGCCAAAGCATAATGTGAAGGATTCGGTTTAGCTTTCGTCATTTCCGGGTACCCAACAAAAGAGCGCGCCCAGTATCGCTTTCTAGATAAATCTGAAGACATAAATTCCTGATAGCGGATGGGTCTGTAGTTTTTATATTTGACATATGTTCCATTGGGGCCTCGGTAGTCTGGGATGCCTGAATCTGTACTGATACCAGCCCCAGTAAGCACTGCGACAGGTAAGCCTCTACCGAGTCTCTTCGTAATAATTTCATTCTGTAAAATCTGTAATGCTTCTGTTGTATTCGTAATTTGTTTCATTGTGCAGATGATATTTGGAGTTGTTACTCTGCTTTTTACAGTTGGCACTGTAACGCTACTGCTGACGCTCATACGGAACAGATTTATACGGAAGGATTCTATACGGAAAATATCGACTATGATAATTCTTGGCTCTGGTGGTCATTCTGCGGAGATGTCTCGCTTGCTTTTGGGAGTTCTGAAACGAAGTGCAAATGAATTTACAGGAAATGAAGCAGTAAATGAGTTGCGCTACGAACCTCGAAGTTACGTTTGTGCTGATACGGACCATTTAAGTCAGAAAAAGATAATTATGTTGCTAGAGAATGTGTTTGGTTTAAATGCTGATAATCGTTCTGATCAGTTTTACACTGTGCCACGCAGCAGGGAAGTTGGGCAGTCGTGGATATCATCGATCTGGACCACGCTTGTGGCTTCTATTCATAGTCTACTTTTATTTTGGAGATTGAAACCTGCACTGATCATATGCAATGGTCCAGGCACTTGTGTCCCTTTTGTTTACATTGCGTTTCTATTGAAAAAGATGTTATTTCTATCTGAGCCGCGAATAGTGTACGTTGAGTCATTCGCCAGGGTAAGTTCTTTGTCTCTAAGTGGAAAGCTGGTTTATCCTGTGGCTGATAAATTCATTGTACAATGGCGGCATCTTCTTGAGAAATATCCTAAAGCTCAATATGCAGATAGACTCGTTTGAAATCATATCTCTGATGGGAAACACTCAACATCATAAACATAATGCCACACTCTCGGAGAAAAGCTCTTGACTCGCTCAATGTGTCTCACTACAACATTCCAAGATGCAAAACGCTTCCGTAAAAATGAACATTTCAGTTTCAGTATGAGGTCTTGCTTCCATTTCTCTTCTTCACCTTCCATGATATTTACATGGATATGCATAAAACCGCCAGTTTCAATAAGTGCTTCCACAGCAAGCGGATATCCTTGAACAGCGTCAGGCAATAAACCAAGATTAACTCGATCAGCTTTCCTCCGATACACATTTAAATGTTGTTCATTGTTCCCAGGTAAAACATGAAATTTATCTTTTGGTATCTTGTTTGTTTCAATGCCTCTCTTTAAACCTTTAACACTAAACTCATTCCATTCACAAGCGTAAATTTCACTAACAGAATCAGACATCCAATATGCCAAGGCAAAATAACCGATACCTGCATACAAATCAAGAACAACTTCCTTCCTACCAAGATCTCGTTTAGGATATTGCCTTCTGAAGATTCTAGTCTTTTCAGTAATGTTACCTCGCGAGAACATCGTATGCTCTGGAGCCCATACGTACTTTAAACCGTTCTGCGTCGTAGAAGTCCAAAATATATCATGTTCATTACGTTTTGGAGGTGGGATGAACCACTCTATCGCAGGCCTTCGTAGAATATCACCATTTGGAATTCGCTGCTTCCTAGCCATAAAAGTTTCGCAGTAATCTTTGGAACCAACCACACATTGGCGAATGATATCACAAACTTTTAAAATAATCTGATCTTCACCCTTCCAGAAGTCACTAGTAAAGGAATCTTCAGGTAACATAATGAAATTGTCATAATGCTCAAATTTACGCGGTATTTCTCTCATGATATTTTCAGCCAAAGCGGTCCCATACGTCTTTTCCAGTAATGCACTTATCTTCGTAAGCGGAGAACTGTTGGCCTTATCCCTCAGCTCATAATCGTGTGAAGCGAATTCGTAATTCTGCAACACATCAAAACACGACACATTCTCATCAATATCTCCATTCAGAGGCAGATACCACACGCCATCAGCCTCGTGTATTCCAAGCTTCTTATCGAATAGCCCAAAACCATCCAAAAGACATTTTAACTCTCGTAATTTCTCCCTGTTCCTGCAAACCAAGCCATTTCGTTGTGTGATCATCGCTGTTCAATTCTATTGTGCTTTTCACGCAAAATGATCAACGAAAAAACTGACATAACTCGTACTCGCACGATCATTAATGCAACAAGACTCAATACACGAAAATGCCCTAATGCGAATTCGGGCTATCGCTGATCATGGCTTTCCCAGCTACCCAATTAGAAATCCTCTCAAGTACCTGCACCATGATCAAGTTGTGTTGAAACATCAGACTAGTTTCCCCTACGGAACGCTTCTGGCTTTTCACCACCATTGGCATTCATGTGTAAGAAAACTCTTCTGATATTCCTTGCTCCATTCACATCTCGATTCCAGCGGGTCCAGCAGTTGTTATTGTTGCAACTCTTGATCGACCAGACTTCGGATTGAACCAATTCATTATCACACAGCGAGCACAATTTGCTTGTCCTAAATTCAGGAACCAACCTGCACCTTGTTCTTCGTTTCAATTCCAAGAAAAGATGTTTGTTTGGAGTGGGTGGATGTCCTCTGGAGTTGTGACTGAAACCTCCACCACCATAAGCAATCACAACATCTTCAGCACCAGCAGCAAGCTCCTTATATAAATTATCATACGCCTTCTGTCTCTTGATTCGCGTCTTCCAACGAAGTCTTCTCCAGCGCATGGCCCGGTAGAACCCAAGAAACTCATCGCGATATTCCAAAACATGTAACAAGTGTGTAATGTAATCATCTGTATTATAACAGCACGGTGTTGGAGTTAAAGTAATCGCCATACGCCTGTCACGATCAGCTGTTATCCAAGTGTTTGCCTTCTTGGTAAAATATCTAGTCCCTGATATCTCTTGCCAGCGGCTGTTTGAACATTCCAAAACATCAGCAGCGGTATCCCCAGACACAGCCACATACAGAGAGTTTCTTCCCGGGTCCAAAGCAGCAACACGAGTCTGCCCATTAATTTCCAACGGTATAAATTCTCCCTCGTAGTTGTAACCCCAATCATTGATCTCTGATCTCTCAAACTGTTTCATGTTATGCTGATGATACTCAAAACCATTAGTGGAAATAGAAAACCCAAAGCGCTTTGTAGCCGTAGTTAGTTTGTCTACGTTGAATGCCCGGCGCCACCATTCCATCGCATTCAATCTGAAAACCACCTTATCTCTAGGAACCACAAACAAATATTCTCAGAAGTCATAAGATCATGCAGAGCGTCAGTATCAATGAGTATGAACTTGTGTTTAAAAGTACTTATCGTATCGCTACTGACGATTAACGCTCTTTTCCTATGGAATGTTCTCTGTTTCACTCTCCAATATACTGCTATTGAATGACACGTTTTGAATGATAATCCTTTTAATATATTTTATTTTGAGCTTTTATAGTATATCTGGTTTCTAGCCTCCTGCTCCTTCTATTTTACCACAGTACTGATGGGAGTGAGACTAAACAATCTCAAACCTCTCCCGTGAATCCCATTCTCCAAGCGATTCTGAGCATCTTGATCATAATTGTTCACAAAATTTTTCAAGAGCCTGGACATTGGTNTTCATGTTATGCTGATGATACTCAAAACCATTAGTGGAAATAGAAAACCCAAAGCGCTTTGTAGCCGTAGTTAGTTTGTCTACGTTGAATGCCCGGCGCCACCATTCCATCGCATTCAATCTGAAAACCACCTTATCTCTAGGAACCACAATCCCAATATTCTCAGAAGTCATAAGATCATGCAGAGCGTCAGTATCAATGAGTATGAACTTCTGTTTAAAAGTACTTATCGTATCGCTACTGACGATTAACGCTCTTTTCCTATGGAATGTTCTCTGTTTCACTCTCCAATCTACTGCTATTGAATGACACGTTTTGAATGATAATCCTTTTAATATATTTCATTTTGAGCTTTTATAGTATATCTGGTTTCTAGCCTCCTGCTCCTTCTATTTTACCACAGTACTGATGGGAGTGAGACTAAACAATCTCAAACCTCTCCCGTGAATCCCATTCTCCAAGCNCCCTCATAGTTGTAACCCCAATCATTGATCTCCGATCTCTCAAACTGTTTCATATTATGCTGGTGATATTCAACACCATTAGTGGAAATAGGGAAACCAAAACGCTTTGTATCCGTAGTGAGTTTGTCTACGTTGAATGCTCGGCGCCACCATTCTATAGCATTAACTCTGAAAACCACTTTATCTCTAGGAACCACAATCCCAATATTCTCAGAAGTCATTAGATCATGTAAAGCGTCAGTATCAATGAGTATAAACTTCTGTTTAAAAGTACTGATGGGAGTGAGACTAAACAATCTCAAACCTCTCCCGTGTATCCCATTCTCCAAGCGGTTCGGAACATCTCGCTCATAATTGTTCACAAAAGTTTTCAAGAGCCTGGACATCGGTTTCAGGTATGTCCACCAAGATGCCTTAAGAGAGTCCTCATCCAAAGGCTGATTATTCAGAATAATTCTCAGTTTTTCGTAGTAATGATTAATTCGATCATATATCAGANATTTTGAGCTTTTATAGTATATCTGGTTTCTAGCCTCCTGCTCCTTCTATTTTACCACAGTACTGATGGGAGTGAGACTAAACAATCTCAAACCTCTCCCGTGAATCCCATTCTCCAAGCGATTCTGAGCATCTTGATCATAATTGTTCACAAAATTTTTCAAGAGCCTGGACATTGGTTTTAAGTATGTCCACCATGATGCTTTAAGAGAGTCCTCATCCAAAGGCTGATTATTCAGAATAATTCTCAGTTTTTCGAAGTAATGATTAATTCGATCATATATCAGATTCAGTTGCTCCGGAGTAACAGCCGCAATAATATTAAGCGGTATAGCGTAGAATCCTTCGTCCTCTTCAGTTCGTGTGATTTCATTCATTGCTACTGTAACNCCCGTGTATCCCATTCTCCAAGCGGTTCGGAACATCTCGCTCATAATTGTTCACAAAAGTTTTCAAGAGCCTGGACATCGGTTTCAGGTATGTCCACCAAGATGCCTTAAGAGAGTCCTCATCCAAAGGCTGATTATTCAGAATAATTCTCAGTTTTTCGTAGTAATGATTAATTCGATCATATATCAGATTCAGTTGCTCCGGAGTAACAGCCGCAATAATATTAAGCGGTATAGCGTAGAATCCTTCGTCCTCTTTAGTTCGTGTGATTTCATTCATTGCTACAGTAACCACCTCGTTGAAATCATCTGCACTTAAGAAAGCTCTCAATTGTTTACCAAGTTTCTGAATCAACCATATCTTGATCCATTTTAAAAGATTAGTGACCACATAGTTTTGACAGTTTGTGGAATGCATTCTCGCCATATTCGAAATGAGCTGTGTTAATTTAGTGGCATCATTCCACGCCAAATGATCAGGCCTGCACCTCGAGTATATCTCATCCATATACTCATTAATAGAAGGAGTTGAAACAATCTTGTGTTGGTGTGGATTTCTAACTGCATCAATGGAATATACTGCTTGATAGAACTCTCTCATAATCCCATCACTAAATCTTAAGTCTAGAATGGGTCTGTTCTCTTCAATCATCCAAATCACGTATCCATTCAATAGACGTGAAACCTCAACTTGGATGTCGGTACAGCGTGCAACAGCATCCATAATGATGTTGTTGAGAGGAGCAATGCGCAGTACTGAGTTCAAACCAGTTGTAGTGGTCACGGTCTTTTCAGGCAACTCAGTATCTCGATACTGAAGTTTCAACCTTGGCTTGTACAGTGGACAGTTCTTGTTGGAGATTCTCTGATGCTCCGTACTGCCACACTTGCACCTTTTGCCGCCTTCTGGTTCCTTCCGTTTCTTTCATCCTGCACTTGGGCCAATGCCACTTGCATCACCCACATCAACTGCTACTCCNATAGACGTGAAACTTCAACTTGGATGTCGGTACAGCGTGCAACAGCATCCATAATGATGTTTTTGAGAGGAGCAATGCGCAATACTGAGTTCAAACCAGTTATAGTCGTCACGGTCTTTTCAGGCAACTCAGTATCTCGATACAGCAGTTTCAACATAGGCTTGTACAGTGGACAGTTCTTGTTGGAGATTCTCTGACACTCCGTACTGCCACACTTACATCGTTTGCCGCCTTCTGGTTCCTTCCGTTTCTTTCATCCTGCACTTGGGCCAATGCCACTTGAATCACCCACATCAACTGCTACTCCAGAATGCTCAACCAAACTCATACTCAAAAACTCGTCCGTAGTAAATGTCTTTGGCATCTCATTCTCATCAACTCTCATATTTAAATCCAAGTCCATGCCGTCCTCAACTCGTAGTAAATGGAACGTAATCTTATGCTCGTAAATACTCATAAAATACGTAGTCATACAAAAAGAGAAAAAGCGAGCTAGCTTACGAAAGAAGAACGCCTTGAAAGATTGTTAATGCGTGTGGCGTATGATTTCCCTGCTTGGGTCGAGTTGAAACAACGCGGTTCGTGTTGAACTCGATGGTATCTTATTTACTCTTAAACGACCAAGGGACATGGAATTCACGGATTTTCACGATGATATAGCTTGCTAATGATGTGAAACACTCATATTCACTGGTTTGGATCAACGCCTGAAGTCTAGAAGACTTTTGTGGTATTTGTATGCGCTGCCTGTTACAGCCCAAGGTGCTTAAGGCGTTTTTGCGAATTGATGCTACAGACACAACGAGCTACAGCAANGTTTATGCGTGTGGCGTATGATTTCCCTGCTTGGGTCGAGTTGAAACAACGCGGTTCGTGTTGAAGTCGATGGTATCTTATTTATTCTTAAACGACCAAGGGACATGGAATTCACGGATTTTCACGATGATATAGCTAGTTAATGATGTAAAACATTCATATTTATTGTACTACATCAACTGCGAAAGTCTAAAAGACTTTTATGGTATTTGTATGCGTTGTCTGTTACAGCTCAAGGTGCTTAAGGCGTTTTGCGCATTGATGCTACAGACACAACGAGCTACAGCAACGAGTCTCATGACTTCCTGAAGAAGAATATATGTCTGGTTAATAAAGATCTTTCATCTGTGTTGAATAATCTTCGATTTAATACTTGTATCTCAGTTGTTTGATTCAAGAAAATTGCCAGATTGACCTCTGCCGAGAATTGTAAAAATCTCTAGCCTCGAGAGCTTTTCAATGAAACCACGATTCTATCACGCTAAAGTAAGCTTAGAGAAAGACAATGGTATCTCCAAATCCTCGGTTACTTCAAAACTGGAGGAGTAATGCGGTCGGAGAAATTTCAGACCGGTTTGTTCTCCGACCATATAGCTCCATGATTCAGGCACCAATTGTAACAGTTGAGGCACCAATAGAAAGGGCATACTTTATCCTTAGTTTGGATGTAGATTTTATTGAGGTTTAGCGTAGTATCATGAATTTTTAGTCCACTATGAAAATGGGCTATCGTGAAACAACACCTAAACGTTACAGACACTTATAATATCAATATCAATCGATATACAATAGAGTAAAGACGACCATTATGGAAGGTCAGACTAAAATAGTTAGAACTGTTGAAGATATCTCGCTAAAACCACTCTTGGCGCATAAATGATACCCTGACGCTGTGAAGCGGAAGCTTTGGCATGGACTTCAAGAGCAACCAAAGTATGATATCCTTTCCTTTCCATGTTATAATGTAACTCTTTAGGAACTTTGATTTTGGCTCGAATATTGAAAGTGCGAACAGTAGAAAGAAATTTTCTGACGGAAACAGCTGCAGAGTCTCAACAAGAAACGACATCGTATTCATTGGCGCTTACTGTGCTAGCGAGGTGTTGAAACAACCATCCGGCCACGAAAATATAGAGCACGAGTGTAACAAAGTGTTGAGTGCAGCGTGGTTCAAGCAGACTTTCAANAGATAGAAGCATAAAAGTTCCACAGAGATAGCAAGGCGCATTGAGCTTCAAACGTTCACTGATATCTCCAACCGACGCTGCGTCAATTAGAGGCAGGCTCCAATAGCGTGTACTCCACACAAACTGTTTAATGTTTCCGATATGATCTTGAAACAGCGGAGCCTGATGAAGCGGAGCATATCTGAAGTTCCAAGTCACCAGTTACGTCTCAGGGCTGTAGTATCAGCGAAATCGTGACTCTGAACTGTGGTTCCTTGTGCAATAACATAATATTAATCGACTGTTAGTCCGATAGAAGCAATAAAAGAAGGTGAGAGGACTTTTTCGAGCGTTTTTATTACGTTTTCTCGCGTGAGGAGCTAACTCGGACTCGCTGNCGTTTGTTTTCCGACCATATAGCTCAATGATTTAGACACCAATTGTAACAGTTGAGGTACCGATAGGAAGGGCGTATTTTTTCCTTTCTCTAGGTATAGATTTAATTGAGTTTTAGCATAGTATCATGATTCTGAGGTCCACTATGAAAATGAGCTATCGTGAAACAACACCTAAACGTCACAGACACCCATAATTTTGTTATCAATCGATATACAATAGAGTAAAGACGACCATTATGGAAGGTCAGACTAAAATAGTTAGAACTGTTGAAGATATCTCGCTAAAACCACCTATGCGGCATAAATGGCGGGCTTATGCTGTGAAGCTGAAACTTTGGCATGGACTTCAAGAGCAACCAAAGTATGATATCCTTTCCTTTCCATGTTATAATGTAACTCTTTAGGAACTTTGATTGTGGATCGAATATTAAAAAGTGCGAAAAGTAAAGAACTTATCTGACGGAAACAGTTGCAGAGTCTCAACAAGACAAGAGATAGTATACGATAGCGCTTACTATACTGGCGAGCTGTTGAAACAACCATCCGAGCGCAGGAAGACGGTGTACGAGTGTAACAAAGTTCTGATTTCAGAGTGGTTCAAGAAGACTTTCAAGATGTTTATTTCCAAAGATAGAAGCATAAAAGTTCCACAGAGATAGCAAGGCGCATTGAACTTCAAACGTTCGTTGAAATCTCTGTATAATTCTGTGTCAATTAGAGGCAGGTTCCATTAGCGTGTACTCCACACAAACTGTTTAATGTTTCCGATATGATCTTGAAACAGCGGAGCCTGATGAAGCGGAGCATATCTGAAGTTCCAAGTCACNCTTATAATATCAATATCAATCGATAGACAATAGAGTAAAGACGACCATTATGGAAGGTCAGACTAAAATAGTTAGAACTGTTGAAGATATCTCGCTAAAACCACCTTTGGCGCATAAATGGTGCGCTGACGCTGTGAAGCTGAAACTTTGGCATAGAATTCTAGAGCAACTAAATTATGATATCCTTTCCTTTCCATGTTATAATGTAATTCGTTAAGAATTTTGATTTTGGCTCGAATATTAAGAGTGCGAAAAGTAAAAGAAATTTGCTGGCGGAAACAGCTGCAGAGTCTCAACAAGAAACGACATCGTATACATTGCCGCTTACTACGTTGGAGAGATTTTGAAACAACCATCCGGCCACGAAAATATAGAGCACGAGTGTAACAAAGTTCTGATTACAGCGTGGTTCAAGCAGACTATCAGGATATTTATTCCCAAGGATACAAGCATAATAGTTCCACAGCGATAACAAGGCATATTGAGCTTCAAACGTTCGTTGAAATCTCCAGCCGACGCTGTGTCAATTAGAGGCAGGCTCCAATAGCGTGTACTCCCCACAAACTGTTCAATCTCTCCAATATGAACTTGAAACAGCTCAGTCTGATACAGCGGAGTAGATCTGTGGCTACAGGTCACCAATTACGTTTCAGAGCTGTGGTATGAGCGACATCGTAATTNCGAGTGTAACAAAGTTCTGATTTCAGAGTGGTTCAAGAAGACTTTCAAGATGTTTATTTCCAAAGATAGAAGCATAAAAGTTCCACAGAGATAGCAAGGCGCATTGAGCTTCAAACGTTCACTGATATCTCCAACCGACGCTGCGTCAATTAGAGGCAGGCTCCAATAGCGTGTACTCCCCACAGACCACTCAATCTCATCAAGGTGATCTTGAAACAGCTCAGTCTGATACAGCGGAGTAGATCTGTGGCTACAGGTCACCAATTACGTTTCAGAGCTGTGGTATGAGCGACATCGTAATTTTGAACGGCTGCTCATTGTGCAATTTCATAATCTTAATCGACCGTTAGTCCGATAGAAGCAATAAAAGAAGGTGAGAGGACTTTTNCGTTTTTATTACGTTTTCTCGCGTGAGGAGCTAACTCGGACTCGCTGACCAGCTAACTCGGACTTCGCGAGCTCGATTTTGCAAAAAGTTTGCATATTATTGTTTAGAATCCACTATCGCGATCGACTCCTGCACCATACGCAACTTCAACAGCATCTTCCATCTCTGCGAAATTCAAGAAATGACTAGGACGATGCTTCTCATGGTAAAAGTCTTTTGGTATATCAATCTTCAAGCTGTAACGCATAGCAGGAGAATGAGAGCTTCCAATGAAGTTATAATTCCACTCCATGCCATCATCCGGAACCATGAAGAATCCATCAAACTTATCAGAAAGCAACATTTGAACTGGTTCAACGTGACTTTGAGGATTGTAACCTATGGCTTGCGCAGACATGTCCTGATTCTGGGCTCCCCATTCAAAACCAGAAGGAGTTAATTTAAAGGAAGACAGTGTACAACTTCCAGGAGTGAAGGCACACTGCATGATAATCGCGGAATCGCCGTCCCAGTTTGAAGAATCCTCTGCTAGAATTCTTGCATGTTGAGTGACACTTTGAGACGTAGGAAAAGGACTCTCATTTGGAAGAGTGTGAAGCCATCCTAGCGGTTCGAATTGATTCAAATAATCATGTTCCGGTAGCTGTTTAGGCATGTGGACCATTAAGTTTGTTCCCCATTGTGGAACCAGAACCAAACAATGAATTTCCTTGACTTTCGGATTGTCAGGCGGTGAAACTCCATACATGTATGCAGCGATTTGAGTCCTCAAATCAGAAATAACAATAAATCTCTTTGCTAGATTCTTTGGTAAAACATAAGTGAATGTTTCCAATTCAGTTTGAATCGCCATCGGCTGCTGCTGAACAAATATATGCTGCGTTCTCAAGAACAATGAAGAAGCAGCAATAGCACGTTGTCTCCATTCAGTTTTAGAAATGAATGTTTGGTTCTCGTAATTACTGGTGGTGGTAACAACGATTTCATCTCCATGAACAGTGTGAGACTTTGTGACAGTTGCTTGAAGTTGTTGTTCTTGGTTTTGCTTTTCCATTTCTGCAATCTGTTGTCTTTGAATAGAAGGAGCAGCAATTTCCATACCCAAAATGATATCTCTGATTTCCGATTGAGTCAAAGCATTCACATTCACATTGTTCTTCTTTGAGTAATCATTCAGAATCAAGTCCTTCAATGACACTTCAACCTTTATCCATTCTTCATCTGTTAAAGATGGCCAAACATGATGTAACTCCGTAACTGTATTCCTATCTGGACGAAGTATCAGCTTGGTTTTATCTGTGCTGACATACAAAGCTCTTAATATCAAAATCAACCTTGAAAAGGCTGTATAGGATGAAATGCTCTTGAGCCAGTCATCATACAAGTTAAATAAACACATTTGCGGCTCTGTGGCTTTCATAATCAAATCTGAAAACTTATCAATCTTCAAAGTGCTTTGGAAAGGCAATTGCAACTCTGAACCTTTGATCACAATATTTGGGAAATCAAGCAAATGGACTTCCAGAGGATCCAACATACCTTTTCTTGTGACAATAATTTGTTTAGGCTGCTCTTCAATAGGCAAAGATCTGATAAGAGCAGCAACTTCTTCGGCTGTTTTCCATTTAGCAAGCTGTGATAATCTCTTTTGACCAGCCCAAACAGACGTATGAATAACTTTCAAAAACAACTGACCAGTTCTTGGGTTGAATATGAAAATTGCACCATTAATAGGCTTTGTAGTTAAATTGCCTTCAAAAGTCTTGTGAATTGTGACACGGTAAACGTTGGAATCATCAACAAACCAGATAATCTGGTTCGAAAACAGTTCTCCGTAATTTTGACTGTTCAAATACGGCTCATTAGGTTCCGATGAGTATAATTGTAAACCTTTCCTGATTCTTTCTCTCAAGACATGCAGAGCAGGGTTCGATTTCATAATCTTGCTCATTGCTTGCTGAACAAGAGGTTTCATACCAGGGAACCAGTTACCATAGGCAGAGTGCATATTATAAGCCAAGTCAATTCCTATCATACAACCAGTAGGTGAAGGATAAATTGACATGTTATCCGTGGTATAATCCAAAAACTTGGCACGTGTATATCGTTCAATATCATGACTGTCGAAATCACCCCAACGCAACTGTACGTCAAGCCAATACTTGTTTCCAACTATTCCTGTATCAAAAGAATCCTTTGTGTCGTGCAACAATGACGGTCTACTTGTATGCCATTTGTAAGTAGAGAACAGTAAGATATCAGCGCAAGAGGAATTCATCTTGTAAGACTTTCGAGGATGGATGGTTTCCTTCTGAACTGTCTCAATTTCCAATGCGTCCATCTCTTGATCAAGAACCTGACATAAATCCATCACAACAGACTCATGAATCTTTTGCCATAAATGCGAACGGAATATCTGCACCAAGGAAATCTTTAAAGTTGGAATTTTACCATGCATGAATATTCCAGTCAAATCAAGCTGAACTTGGAAACCAACATAAACATTGGCTCTGTTGATTGTTGGACTCCACCAAAGAGTGAAACGACGATTAGGAATTTGATTCAAACCAGATCTTTGCGCATTGGTCAACTTTTTGAACTTCAACGTTTCTTCAAAACCACTAGCTTTCTCCCAGAACAAACCTTCCCATGTTGGAAAGTAAGTTCCTTTGAAAAGTGTATGCTCAAGAATTCCCTCGACTCCTCCAAGGGCTTGGATCATGTCCGTACGGTAGTTGTTCAAATTCCAAAGTTTACCATCATGACGCTGATGAGTCCACCAGAAAGGATTATTCTTAGTTATTTGGTATTGTTTAAAGTCCATTCGAACACGCCAACCTTTATCGTAAGCCAAAGTGTGACGATCTTTTTGAAACAGAGTATTGATTCTAGGAATACCTCTATCCCATGTGTCTTCCAAATCTTCAAGAGTTAATCTTCTGTTTTGCTGTAGCGCTTCTTGACGTTTCATTGCATACTCTGCCCAAACTCTTTGCGAGTCTGCAAATTCAGATTCCCACGGCTGAATGTATCTCAACAAATTCGGAATAACTTGATCTTCCTCGTGGCTCATACCACTTCTGAAATGTGAAATACCAGTGTCAGTCTGTTTACTGAATCTCAAATCACTCTGTGGAATGAGAACATGTCCCATAGATAGCATGCCAAGTCCGCCTAATTCTTTAGGAGAATAGAACACACAAGGAGGGAATCTGTTTGGCATTTTAGAATTCAATCCCATCTTAATGCGAGTTTGGATTTTCGTCTCTGCCTTGACAAGCAAATCTAAAAGTTCACGCGTATGGATGACAGCCTCTCTGAAGTAAGTCATCAAACCAATTAAATTCGTATTGTACTTGTTTGCGATCTTCGTAAAAGTAGTTGCTCCGGAGCCCATCAGAATCTGGCGAAGCCTATTATTAAACTTTTGTTGCGATTCTTCATCAACCCTCAAAAAGCACAATGCAGTTCTTTCCTTGGTAGCGTCATTCTCCAAATTCCAGACAGATGAGTTGATCTGTGTGTTCCCATCAGCAGCATTAATTCTGCATTTTGGCAAGATGCGAACATCGAAACCACACATGGAAAACAAAACGTTTGGATTGTCCTTGGAGTATACAGAAACAAAACTTTCTTCCCATTCCAGAGTTGTCAAACTGCGAGGAAGACGATTCTTGATATCCCAAAACACAGCTCGACCTAAATTAACATCATGCTTGATCAAGCGCATTCTTGAGTCTCTAGGCCAACATTTTTTGTTATTGTAACCAACAACGTTCTCATTATTAGGATCCGGATGCTCAGTTAAGTATCTTTGAATCAGCTGACGGGACTCTTCTTGCGTAAATCGGAAGAAAATGTAAACCTTGTCGATATACCTGGTGTATAATCTTATTGGGTGTCTTTCTTCTTGTCCCAAGTCTTTAAACTGCAAGAAGTCGTTTGGAAGTTGTGGAGGACCTGCCATCTCAGAAGCTCTATGCAAGCCCAAAATAAGCAAATCAAGAATCAGACCATAGAACTGAACAACGAAAGAAGCAAATTGTAAACCCCTGATTAAGCCATAACTGTTTGTGTGGTTCATGTCTTTAAATGTCAAAGTAATGTTGTTTTTGCCAGTGATGTAATCAGCCAAGTTGTGATCTAAAATCAAGCGCAAAAGCCTATTGAGGAGCGTCAGATCGATCTTCTCATACATTTTGTTCAATTTCGTTTCCATAAGGACATTACATTCTCCTTCATCTGTCTTCCAAACATTATTCAAATTGTTGATACCCAAACACCATTTGTAAACAAGCAATGGAGGTGGTTCAGAGTCGGAAGGTTTAATCCAAGCAGGGAATAATCCTCTTTTATCTCCTTCATACCAAAGGTACTGATCCAAATAAGCGTCAGTTATCTTCTCCAAAGGTTCCAAATCATAAACTGGAATCAAGTATGTGAACATATCCATGAATTCAATTCTTCCTTCCTTGAAAGCGCGTTGGGTTAACAGCAATCTCTTAATTCTTGACAAGCATTCGTGTGGATTATCATAAGCTTGTTCAATCAAACCCAATTCTTCTCTTTGATTCGAATTCAATCTTCCTTTGATAGCATAAGCCTCCTTCAATCTTTCCAATGCCAAAATCAGTAATTTAGTGTCATGTTTATAAGACAATGGAGGAAACGGAATAGGAGAAAACTTTCTGCTCTCCAGCCAATGCACAGTAGTTGTGTAGATAGCAACAGCCTCCTCAGCACCAACGTAAGGACCATCTTTCAAATAGTTTACTTGGCGCTCTTGTTCGGCTTTCAGATAAAGTCTAGTCAAACGACCCAAGTTCTTCTTTGCAACTGTTTTATCAACAGTCGCTCCTCTCCTAATACGTTCTCGATTATAGTATGTGACCGAAGTCCACCAGTCAGCTTTTGCCTTGACATAACGCAAGATCATATTTTCAACCGGAGCAGGTAATCCAGGAACTTTCCATGGAATATTAGCTTTCCAGCAACGCCATGCCTCGCTCAAATGCTGCATAATGGTTCTTGCCTTGTTCGCACGAACACCTTCAGGCATCATATCAAGAATGTCATGCATCACAGCAGCACGTAATTCCAGATCAAAATGAGATTCTACACGCTGTTTCGTGACATTCTTTGCAACTCCCTTGTTGTGACGGCCTTCAAATTGTCTAGCCATCATGTTTCCTAACCAACGTTCTAATAAAGGAATAATTCCTCTTAGGAAAAAGATCCATACTCTCCATGCTGGAGCCCAAAAACCACAACCAGGACCTTTACCGACTGGGCCAGTGTTAAACCTGTAATAAATCAAGTGTTTCAAATCTTTGCACATTCTGATCTGCTTCATCAATTTGTACTTGTAACGATACATTCCAGTCAGTTGGCCAACGTGAGAGAATGCATACTGCAATCCATCAGCGAGTTGGTAAGCATCGATCGTTCCAGATCTATAATGACAATGGGCATCAACAATTAACTTTGTCAATCTTAAAATTTCACGGCACAAATGAAAACCATTACCAAATCTAGACTTCTTTCTTTCCTTAGTTGTCAAAGTTTTGATGGGTTTAAGATTAAAATTGAAATCCAAATGCAAGTAATTCAAACTTTTACGATGTATCAACAAGTTCAGCATATTAAATCCTTGTCTGCACAATTGCAAGCCTGCCTCTAACCAATCGATTTCTGTTGTCTGGAAGAATTTAGTCTGTTTCAATTGAGTAAACAGATTTCTCTTGACATTTGTCTTTGGTGCCTTCTTGTGCAATTCTCTCAAGACGTGCAACTTCAGCAACTTCTGATAAGAAACACGGACTTTAACAGGTTGATTTGGTGGAGCGTGTTCCAAGTACCAGGATTTTATCAATGGAACATCTTGAGCTCTTTTAGTATATCCCTCAAGTTTCTTAAAAGGACTTGGTGCAAAACACAATGAAATTGCAGCATTTGTATCCTCATCGTACAATGGAACATCAGAAAACAATGCTGTAATACCACCTGGAACATTCAAGACATCTTCACCATTCTCATCAAATATTTCCTTCTCTGCAGTTACAACAGCTTCCATTGGAGCATTTCTTCTGGAAGAGATGGGATTTAAGGATGGATCAAAGAAGAATGGAGGCATATCAGGATCATCATTCTTAATACAAACAACCATCGGATGATTGTACGGAGCCTGATGAACAGATCTCGGCATTGAGTTGTACAAATGAGGAAACGCAACACGATATTCTGTTCTTAAAGGATTCCTAAATATGATCTTGTTAATATCATTAAACTCGTTCCAGTCATCATCAAAAGAATCCATATCCTTGTAAAGTGGCTCAAACTTTGGGCCGCCAGGTATAGCGAGATTAAGGGCCTTCGCAGTAAAGAAAGACTCCTTATCAAACAAGTAAAAGTAGTTTGGATCAACAACTTCCGACAACAATGGCGTGGCTAAACGATACAAGTTTGCCATTACAGGAAGACTCAAATTGAATTTCTTATAAGACGGACCATTAATCATTTTGAGCTTGGAATCCAGTAAAGGCTTGTGATCGTAAAACCATTCATAAACTGCGCCATCCTCCTCCTCGTCCAGCTCCAACTGGATAGCATCAACAGGCTCAACATCCAAAATGTTATCGCCGTAATCCAAAGGCGGTTCTTCGTCGTCAAAAGGCGGAAATCGCATTCGTTTAAAATGTTTCCTGTCTCGCTTTTCCCTTCTCATTGCAATCCACATAGTCGCCCACTGCGCAATGTAAATCGGCTCAACAACCAAAGGGAGTTCATTAACAAAAGTAATTGCGCCTGTGATATGATACAGCGCCTTAACATCCCTGACTTGCTCCCACGGCATTGGCATATTTTCCAGTAATTTTATCACGGCATGCGGAATGAACTTTAAGGCGCCCAAGTAAATGCGCTTATCGTGCTTAAACTTCTTTGAAGACATATCGCCATGGTCTTTAATAATCTTTCGTAAGTGCTCAGGTGGCATGTCTTCCTTTTGGGGCAGCGCCTTCTGTTTCTTTTGGTTGTGCCGCTGGGTGTTAAACTGTCGCCACTTTTGGGCCTTCGCGAACAGCTGCTTCTTATCCGGCCACGGCTCTGAAGGGCCCGGCGGAAGGTAATTCTGAACTGAACCATTCGCTGTCATTTCCTTCACGAATAGAAAAAAGAATTTGGAAATGTTTCGTAGACCGGAAGGAGAATTCAAGCCGCCCGTTGAGCCGAAAGCCGTTCCAATGCCGCAAGTTTATAAATCTGTACAAGATCACTCAGGATGGCTGAATACTGCGAAGACTCTACCTGGATCGCTTGATAAAGAAGTGATACGCAATTACGATGGTTTAAAGAAGCCTGTTAACACTCAGAATGATATCGAAACGATGCTGGACTCTTCCGGAATGCATTTTGTGTTGTATTTAATACTTCAGATTAGTGGGAACGTTGTAGGGATGGAATGCGCGCAGAAGTTGCAAGCGAATGATCTTCCGGAAGACTGCGATCAAGTTCTTGTTGAATTGGTGCGATTACTTGAATGGGTTTCTGCTTTAATTGATGAGAATTTACCCGATGAAGAGGATTTTAAAGCCAGCAGGTTTGGTAGTAAGAAATTCAGAGTGTTTCATGAGGCGTTGTTACGCGGCTGCAGGGAGAAACTGCAACAATTTCTACTGAAATGCTCTGAATGGAACGATGAGAATTTAGAAGGATTCCCTATAATTATGTCTGAGCTTTACTCATATTTTGTAAACTCTTTTGGTAATTCTGTTCGGATAGATTATGGTAGTGGTCACGAGCTAAACTTTCTCGCTTTCCTTGCTGGCCTTAACAGAATTAATTGCGTTAAAGAAACTCTGCTCAGTTTTAAATATCTTGGAACAATTGTGTTTCAAAAGTATCTTCTGGTGGTTAGAAATCTACAAAGAATTTATAGACTGGAACCTGCTGGGAGTCACGGCGTGTGGGGCTTGGATGATTTTCAATTCATCTCGTACATTATAGGGGCATCACAACTTATTGGTCATAAATTGATAAAGCCCAAGTCAATTGTCAACAAAGATATTCTGGAAGCTTACTCGAGAAAGTATATTTACTTAGGCTG
>JALGPX010000009.1:15245-69670 GCA_023515795.1 Amoeboaphelidium occidentale | reverse complement strand
AGGGGCATCACAACTTATTGGTCATAAATTGATAAAGCCCAAGTCAATTGTCAACAAAGATATTCTGGAAGCTTACTCTCGAAAGTATATTTACTTAGGCTGCATATCTTTTATCTATGAAGTGAAGAAGGGACCGTTTCATGAGCATTCGCCCTTGCTTTTTGACATAAGCGGCGTACCACATTGGGAAAAAGTTCATACTGGTCTTCTGAAAATGTTTGTAAAGGAAGTCCTGGAGAAAGTTCCTATAGTGCAACATTTCGAATTTGGTTTATTATTACCGTACGATCGCATTCAATGATTATTCAATGCTTCGAATATTGCCATGAAAGCGTAGAGCCTGTTTGATGATTCTTCAAATACAACACTGTGATCTGAATAGAAAACTTCATCGTTAACTTCTTCTTGTTTTCTTGGCAAGCAATGCATAAAGATCCAGTCTTTTCTTGGTTTGGATTTTTGAATAAGATCCATTGTTAGCTGATAACCTTTGAAATCTTTTAGTCTTTTCTGTTTCTCTTCTTCTTGCCCCATGCTGATCCAAGTATCTGTTATTATAATGTTTGCGTCTCTGATCGCTTCCGATGGTTCATGGCACAACTTTACCAAATGCTTAGAATCTTGCTTTAATTCTTTGAGAACTTCTTCCGGTACTTCATATCCTTTTGGTGTAGCAGCAGATATTTTCATTCCTAATCGCGGAAATGAAACAAGGAACGAGTTCAACATATTATTAGCATCGCCTACCCAGGCAGCATTCAAACCTTCAAACGCTTTCTTTGCCATAGTAGGTGATATAGATTTAGCATCGACGTCTTTGCCCAGCTTCTTATCAATACCAAACTGCTCATAAATTGTAATCAAATCGGCTAGAACTTGACTTGGATGATACGTATCCGTAAGACCATTAATAACCGGAACTTTTGAGTGTTTTGCAAAGGTTTTCAGTTCAGAATGCGATCCCCATCTTACCAGAATCGCATCACACATTCCCGAAACAACTTTAGCAGTGTCAGACATGCTTTCATTCACGCCCAGCTGAATATCCTGCGGAGAGAGAAATATCGGATGACCACCTTCATGTTACCCTTAACTTTAAACTAACCTAATTTTGTGTAAGCACACTCAGCTGCGATTCTTGTCCTTGTTGATCGCTTGTTGAATATCATTGCTAAGGACTGCCCACTCAAGGGCTTCTTAGCGGAATTAAAGGCAGCAGGATTTCTTTTGAATTGCGTTGCTTTGACTACCAACTGAAGTATTTCAGTTGCAGAAAGATCCTTTAGTGATAGCAAATGTTTTGTCATTCTTCAAACGATATCAGCGGCATGATGATCAAAGCTGGACTCATTTTAAAGCGCGCACCCGTGCTTTTACGCATACCAACTGCTTTGGATAAAATATCACTTCCACAACACGCCACACCGTACAATACCGCGTTTATGGGAAAAGCGAAAGAGGACGCAGAACCAATCGAGTACACGAGCACAGAGCCTAAAGAACATGGACTAGAAAAGGATTTAAGGCGTACACTCTACTGCGCCTTGAAGCAAAAAGATGGAATATATACGTTTCCTAGCACAGAGGCTCGTGATAGTCTTAAAGAGGTAAACTTATTTGATTAACTGTGATAACTAACTCAGATCTAGAGTGCAGCATCTCTAATTGATCACAATGACGCCTCAGTTTTTATCGTTGGCAATGCTCCGGTGGCTGTTCACAAAGAAGATGAGTATGATAATGTGACTTTCATGATGAAGGGACAAATTCTCTCCGGTAAAGTTAAAGGCGCAGAATGGTTCACGAAAGAAGAGCTGCAGAAAGTTATGCCGCCGAAATACTTCGATTCCGTTAAAGACGTTCTAGCCGAATAGACAGTTTCCGATTTTCCGATACTTTGCAGATCCGATTCCGAAATCCGAGGCTGGGCGGAATGTCAAAAGCCATAGTTTCGGGCCCGGAATAATGTATTCAGATTCCGCTTAAAAGCAGGCCTCGATACCTGTAAATTCTGCAGATCCGCTGTGCATTAATGTTTGTGTTAGAAAAGATTAGTTTTACCAAAGTTTTGGTTACAGTTTTAGTTGGTGCTCTATTGGTTTCATGTGCTCCTTCAAAAAGTTCTGGTTTACCTTGGCTCAAAGACATTGATCAAAGTCCTACACATCCTTCCATGCGTGGCAAGTGCGAGAAGGTGCAAGAATTCGCTAAAAACATTCCAAACAGTTGGTGTGCAATCAACCACTTGGCTCCGACAAACTCTTTCACTCCAGCCACTGATGCGACTATGAAGGTTGGAAGGCAAACTGTTTTCAATGGGCCTATTTTAAGGCAGAAGTTGGCTTGTAATGTGGATGGTATCGGTTCTGACCGTTACGCGACTGTTGCTGTTTCAACAAAATACTTTCCTACTTTTGAAAGTGCATGGAATGAACCAAAGCCAAAGTACTGCGGGCAGTGCATGTGCATTTCAGTTCAAGGTGGTGATAAATCAAAGAGTCATGTTCAGATGGATAAAGTTAGCAAAGGCGCTGGTTTGACATTTATGGGCAAGGTTGGTGACAGATGCAGTGAATGCAGTGATGATTCCATCGACATTCTTGGTGATCGTCCTTATGCATTTAATCGAGTTACGAATGAACACGAACACAACGGTTACAAAGTGAATGCGATGGATGGTTTCAGAGGTTTCGATTCTCCAAACGGACCATACGAGGTCGGAACATGGACTGCTATTTGGAACTTTGTTCCTTGCTCTTGGACACACGAGCAATGCGCTAACTTTGTGAAGAATAATCTCGGTTACAAGAATGTCTTTACGCCTAAATGGACAAAAGGACGGCAAAATTTTGGTTAATTTAAGCATCCTATAATAATCAATATAAATTTTTGTAAGTTCTTTGTCTGATTTTATTATGTCGTAAGCGAAATTGTGACGATTCAAGATACCAAGATCTAGGATCCTACTGATTGATTGGGTTATCATGATCTGAATCTTACTACATCAATGTCTGGTTGCAGCTAAAAAAGCAAGGGTCAAAAACTTTTCTCTTCACTGTATTATGAAATTATCCTTTATCATTTGTTCTGTACTGTTAATAATTAGCTCTGTTTCAGCAGAGAGAAAGTGTAAGAAGTGGCAAAAGAAAACAAGTCTCACTCCGGCTCCTGTTTATCCAACATCGCCAGACCCAAATCAAAGTCCAGCTCCTCCAGCTAATGGGAATACTGATGGCTCTGCGCCTAATCCACCTCCACCTCAAAGTGATGGTGCAAACAAGGACACGATCTATCCATCTCCTGGCGATAATTCAAACACTCAACAGCCAAACCCACCTGTAACTCCTGCAAATGGTACAACTTCTAGCGGTGGTCAAAGTGGTGGCGGCGCTGTATATCCTGTTGATCCACAACACGGATCTATCGGAACCGGAAACGCTCCAGAAGGAATACCAAAACTACCAAATATTGATCAAGATCCAACCGATCCAAATACATATGGTAAATGTATGGCTGTTTCCGAAGACGCGAAGAAGATTAAAGGAAGTTGGTGTGAATTGAACACTATGAAGCCAAACTTTGAAATCAAACCAGAGGTCAACAAATACTTTAAGGTCGGTCGCCAAACAATTTACTCTGGTCCAATTCTGGCACAAAAATTTGCATGTAACGTTGATGGTATCGGTTCAGATGAGTTCGCTACCGTTGCTGTTTCATCCAAGTATCTTCCAAATACCGCGAATGCATGGAATGGAATGAAGCCACAATATTGTGGACAGTGTATGTGTATTTCTGTTCAAGGCGGCGACTCTGCAAAGTCTGAGAAGCACAATCCTAACGCTAAATTGAATGAAGAGGTGATCAATAAGCATAAGGGTCTATCACTTATGGGTAAAGTTGGTGATCGTTGCGGTGAATGTAATGACGACTCTATTGACATTCTTTTGGACAGACCTTACTCTTATAACAAGATTGGTGAAGCAGAAGCACACGGAAAAGGTTTCGAAGTTAATGCAAAGAGCGGTCTGAGAGGTTTCGATGATGGTTCTACTCCTTATGCTGTCGGTACTTGGGTTGCTTTCTGGAATTTTGTCCCTTGTGACTGGACCCACGAACAATGCGCTGCTTACGTCAAGGAAAAGACTGGATATGACACGCACACGCCAAAGATGACCCCTGGTAAACCAAACTATTCTGGTTAAATAATCCAAATTCAAATGTTCACCGTCTAATATCGCATTCCTGTAATTCAATTGATAATAAATACGAAAACCAGATTTTATATTTATAGATATCTTGGAGATCATGCAAGCAGACCTGAACCTTGACGACTTGCTGGATAGCATTGCCAAACAAAACCCAAACGAATTAGGATGTATCACCACGGATGAGAAACTTTTGAAACATTCACTGCTGCACGAAATTGAAAATCAACGCAGAGAGAATGATCAGGAGGCAAGACTCTTGTTGTCTATGGCCGAAACAATGCCAACGAGACATGCTCGATCTACGCGAGTTGGTCAGAAGGAAATACTAGCTGAAACAGGAATCACTCATAAAAGGGTAAGAAACGTATGCCCCAACTGCAAAAGATCGAATATGAAAACTACTTGGAGATATGTGACCTTGCCTGGAACAGAGCGACAGAGATATTGCAACGCTTGTGCATTGTATTTCAAGTACAACAACAGGCAAAGACCCGTCAAAACAGAATGAAACTGACCGCAGAAGAGTAAATGCTTTAGTTTGAATAAATTTGTATTTCTAGACTTCAAGAAAATATGCCTAAACTCCTCAAGGCTCACACAATCAACTTTGAGAAGGGCCAAGAGGCTGAAAACTTATCAAAACTGATGCTTTTCTACTCCAACTGGCTGAATTCATTTAAACCAGGAATGTCTTTTAAGGAGTTTATGAAAGAAAGCGATAAGCTATGCAAGACAAGACCAATGAAGACCTTTTGGAAGGAATTGTGTCAGCGTAGGCGAGAGAACCCCAATGAAAATTTAGATTTGAGTTATTTAAACGAGTTTTACGAGCAGCAGGATGATAAAGAGGAGGAGGCTATGGGCATCAGAATCGAAGGAAATGCAGCTAATGACGACGATTTCTTCGTGGTGGACGATAACGAAGTTGAAACAAATCATCATCAGGCCGACAGTCTAACGCCCGAGCAGAGGGAAGTCGTAGAACGAGTCATAGATACGTTGGCGGCCATGGAGCCCTCATCTGATATTTAAAGCGATCTTTAATAAAATAATTCACAAAACTATGTACAATCTATTGCATTTTTACAATTTCTAATCTTTCAACAATCCTTTAACCAAGAAATTGAAGAAGCGATATGCATAATTATCCGGTGGATTGCAAGAAATTTTCTCTTTCCCGTGCAAGAATCCGAAAACTTTATACTCTCCTTTTTTCTTTTGCGTGTAGGGTGTCATAATATCAATGATACCCATATGCCAAACTTCACCATCATTACCAATTAAAGCAGAATAGTCTATGATCTTGTTGTTCTTCAAGAAAGCTAAATCATCGATTAATTGCGCCAAAAACTGCGCCTTTTGGGGACCATCGCTGAACTGGAATTGCGGCGATTGTTCAACGAAATCCAAATCTTTCATTAAGCCATCCCTCTCACCACGACGACCATGCAAACTACCCTTCAAGTCATAAACAGTCTTAGGGATGAAGCCTGGTGGGAAAGTGTTTCTCATGACAATATAATAGTCCAAAGAAGTACCGCGTCTAACTCTGACAAGGCAGTAGTACTTGACCAAGAATGAAGAATCAGCTGAGTGCATGTACTAAAAGATTATATCGCAAAAAATTAATGAAACTAACCTCACAGTAGTCCTTCATGAAGTACTTTCCTTTTGAAACTTCAATAGGAGACAATGATTTAACAATCACTTGTTTATCAGCAGACCAATACATTTTGCTACCCGACTTTCCTGCCCCAGTGCGTTTCAATGGGCCCTTCTTTAAACTTTTCTAAAAATATCAGTCAAACTATAAATAGATGTTACAATCAAATCGTCGTAAACATGATCAGAAGTGGCGCTTTCAGAGGCTTGGTAGATCTTTCTCATGCCCTTCATGTTATACATTTTGATTTCGACGTTCTTCTTATCAGAATCGCCCATTCTAGAGGTTAGTGTATCCTTTGAAAGCGAATTACCTTTTGGTTTTAACGTAGGCAACATCATTTTGCGCGTCTTTGGTGACATCAACGTACTCCCAAACATTTGCGCTTGTAACTGGCTCTTCTTTCATGAGTTCCAAACTCAAGATCATGGTTTCCTTCAACCTGATCTCCTTGCGAGCCTTCTTCTTCAAACCTTCTAGAGATTGCAACTCTTCTTCGGTTTCTTGTTCAACAGCAACTGGTTCTTCCTCTTCGGAGGCGTCCTGAGGAACCAAAGTGGCCAAGCTATCATTGTCGCTGTCAGCCATTGCTTTAATTGTCTCGCTGCTTCTGTACTGAGGCAGGGACATGGTAGTTGTCTCAACTGGTGAGATTTCATCGGTTTCAGCACCAATTTTCGCGCTTTCGCAGCTCAAGTACTGAGGCAACAATGAACTACAGCTCGTGACAGCATCAGATGCATTGCTCTGCTTTCTTGAGTCATCAACCAGTGGAGGCAAGTGTTCATCATGTTCGTTAGGATTAATTGATCCTTTGCGGTAATCAGCGGCGATTGTTCCGTTTGAGCTCTTCAGAGCTTTTTGTTCGAGAGGGATATCGGTTCCCTGTAAAGCGTTTGCGTGTAACTGGACTTCCATTGTGTTAAATACGGGTTATCAGCAAAGAAGCGTGTTCGTTTCTGTGAGAAAGTATATTTATAGTTGGGCTGCTCTATGATCTGAAACTCGACGTGGCGATTGGTGGGATGTCAAAGCGCAAAAGTTCTTACAGTTATCAAGTGAAATCGCTTTAAGTGCTGCGATGTATGTGTTCGTTTAGAAGTGATCGCGGGAGTTGAAACAAATGGCTCGACTTCGAAAGCACAATTTTTCGTAGCGATCACGACAAAGACCACATAATGAACTCCGTAATTCTCGAAAGCAACGAAATGCATTCATAACATTTCTTAGACTACACAAACTTATAAAAATGTTATCGAAGACGTCATAGAAAAAGTCCAAAGTGAATTCATTAATGCCGGCGTGGATGAAGCAATTTTAAACGACTTACGGACTGTACCATTTCACTTTGCTAAGGATTCTTATTAAATGAATTATTAGATTTGGATACGAAAACTCTTGGCTACCAGGGCCCTGGCACACGAACAAGAAAGCGCAACGTTGGGTCAAGATTTACCTTCGACTGGTATTTTACTTTCGGGTTATTAGAAGAAGATTAAACTGAATCTGTAGTGGTCGACAGACATCCTGATGATGACCTTCTGATATTCCCTGTTGCTGGTATTCCATTGCAGGCGTCCCAGCCCGGCTCTGTTAACAGCGTCAATAGCGGAAATCGTTACGGAAGAATTAATCAGACAGACGGCGACAGGTCCACAGGCGTCGAAAGAACAGCTACAGACTCATCGATAAATGCCGCACCTTCTGCATCAGCTACACAAGAGAACGACGATGATCTTATAAATTCCGACTTGGACTCTGATGACGACGAAGAGCCAAACATTGAAACATCAAATCGTATCTTGTGTCAGTTTGAAAAGGTTACCAGGACGAGGAACCGATGGAAATGTGTACTAAGGGACGGAGTTGCAAAAATTAATGGAAGAGACTTTGTGTTCCAAAAAGCTCAGGGTGACTTTGAATTTTAATTGCATAAAGCTCGAATAAAGCTCGTTTACTAAAAATTTCTTGATAATTCTTTGGCCAAGTGGAAATCATAGTGTTCTTGTATCTGATTTTCACTGAGGCCTCCCAACGATTTGTTGCATTTATGGCATTTAGCGTCTTTTACCGCAGAGTCTAGATCATCATCGCTATTAATGACAATAACTTCAACACTCGGATTAGAATTCTTATTGCTGTTTGCGGGCAGTGGTGTATCACTGGAGGAAAGTTGTATAACGTGGTTTCGTGAGGTAGTTAACGGAGTAGAGGCAGAGAGCAAAGGTGTTTTAGAATACATGGAAGGCATTGAAGGAGAGAATCCCCAGGCATCAGAAACATTAGTATCAAATAGTTCAGACTTCTTGACAGTAATAATGCGGCCCTTCACACCAGAAGAAGTGGATCCTTTGTCTTTCTGAATATCAAAAGGCTTCTTAAACATTAGAACTTTTTCTTCTGATCCTACATCAGAGTCTTCTTTGCTCTTGCGTTTCAAAGCATTCTCTGAGACGTTTTTCTGCTCTTTGTCTGCGCTCTTGCTTATCGGTTTAAAGAAGTGTTCAACAGTTGTTTGTGTTTTATCTTGTGATTTTTCATGCTCAAGGTTTGTGCATGATAATGATACTCTAGTACAAGGAAGAACATTAGCAGGACCCACATCATTAAACAGTGATTCTGCTAGACTTATCACATTGTCTACACTGAATCCTTTCGTCCGCCGGCAAAAAGTTGTGCTTTTGGATTTTGCATTTGGCTGTTTCACGCATTTATAGACAAACGTAAAAGTTCTGGGCCATCTTCCTGTAGTTTCAAAATCATCCATCAAGCGACCATAAAGTTCATTGCATAGAATTTCCAACCATCGAGTCATTTGTTCCTTTCTGAACATTGGAGGATTTAATGCTTTTGCAGCCAACATTGATTTAGTGTAAGACTTGTCAGCAACTGGATCATCACAAATACCTCTGGAGACATCATAAACCCATTTGCCCTTCTCATCACCGAGTTTCCTCCGAAGCACTGCAGTATCCAATTTCCACAGTTCACCACAAGTCTTGACACCAAGTTCTTCAACTTTATCTCCCAGCTTACCACCAAGAAATCGAATTTTATCAATGGGAAGTGTTTCCATGAATTCTGTAATGTGTTGAGGCAACAACAGCGTCTGCTTGTTTGGTTTGTTTCGTGCAGAACAGATCTTGGCCAGAGTCTTGTTAACAGATATTCCGACAGAGCACGTGTAACCAAGATCTTCAAGAATCTTCTTACGAACGTCGTTAGTAAGCACAGCAGCAGCGTAAAATGGCATCTCATCACTACCTTCCAAATCTCTTTCTTCAGAGTCTTCACATAGTCTGACACCACATTCTGGAACCCATCGAGCATCAGAGGGAACTTGGAACGCAGCACATTCGTCCGTTATATCAAAGAAAGCCTCATCAACACTCGCTTTTTCACAGTGTTTGAATGCAGTCCGTAGTATTCCAAAGATCCTTTGACTTGCTTTCCTGTAAACGTCCAGGCTGACTTTATACGTTGACTTGTTAGGATTCTCATGATATTCCGCCGCAGCTGTCGCATCGGCCAATTTAAAAGTTGGAACATGAACTAATTTTATCTGTGGGCACTTTTGTTTTGCATCTTTAGTACTTTCGAACCGTGTCACTCCACATGCTCGTGCTGCATAGTTAACAGCGACCAACGAAGACCACTGAATAGTCGCTAATGGTTCACTCATCGGAATGCCCAAACGGACATGCTCAACTTGGCAATAGAAACAGTCCAAATCTAAATGCGCAATAACTCTTTGTTTCATTCCATAAACAACAGAAAAGATGTCTGATCTAGTCGACTTTGATATTTCCACGCAGCGAGCAGACTACGATTTGGTTTCAGCCCTAAAAGAGGCCAATAAGGAGCCTACGCTTACTGGGGAATCCGTTGGAGTAACTGCCTCAGTGTCGGAAGAGTTTGCATTCAATACTGAATCAGCGACCCATGCTTCTGTAGCTGTTGAACGATTTATGGAAAATTACCGCAAGAATTATATTCAAAGGATAACTTATAACTCTAAAGATCCTGTAAATGTAAAGCCAATTAATGGATTCCTTACTGATACAATTAAAACATCGAATGTATTAAAGTGCACCAGTCAGATCGTAGACGATGTGAAGGAGCAGATTCTATTTCAGCATTAAACTATAAATAAAACCGGTGATAAAGAGCTTAACGAGTGCGTCTTTTATTGAAGTATGAAACTGTCTTTACCAGCCGCGTCGTTACTCGCAATCTTGTCTACTGATTTGACTATCAACACCTTCAGATCATCAAGCCCCAGTAGATCTGCAGCAAAGTACATATGCATCAACAGACAATCATCAAAGCCTTCAATAATTTGATCTTCATCTCCATGTTTACCGGAAGACTTTGTTTGGTCTCTATTTCTACTACGACACCACAGAGCCAATGTCACAATGATTTTATAGGGAAACCTCTTGAACATCACATCACGATCATGATCACTAGAAAACTTGCAGCATTGAAACACATCTTCAATCTCAAAACAGAATCCGTCACTTGAAATCACTTTAAAAGTTTTACTGGAGTTCATCCTTCGAGAGAAACTTGAGCATTTAATTTCTCAAAGTCACATGAAACTTGTTGAAACTTGTTCATAGCAGCGCGCTTTGGTCGCTGTTACAGCTCGCTAGCCAGAAATTTGACATCCAATCTTTTCCCATTCAGACAAACTTTACCAGCACAAAGATGGACAAGGGATTACAGGCCGTAACGGAAATGTTTAAGAAGACAAAGTTCTTTCAAAATGCCCCAAAGAGAGGAGAGACTTATGAACTGAAGGCTGAACTGAACGCAGACACAAAAGACAAGAGAAAGGAAGCTGTAAAGAAAGTTATTGCGAATATGACAATCGGAAAGGATGTTTCCATGCTCTTTGCTGATGTCGTTAAGAATATGCAGACGGAGGATTTGGAGCTGAAGAAGTTGGTGTATCTTTACTTGATGAATTACGCAAAGTCTCAGCCTGAATTGGTCATTTTGGCTGTGAACACTTTTGTTAAGGATTCTGATGATGTAAATCCTCTTATCAGAGCATTGGCTATTCGTACGATGGGTTGCTTAAGAGTGCCAAAGATTCTGGATTACATTTGCGATCCTCTGAAGAAGGCTTTGAAGGATGATCATCCATACGTTAGGAAAACTGCTGCGATTTGTGTTGCGAAATTGCACGAAATGAGTGCACAGTTGTGTTATGAAAGTGGGATGGTCACAGAGTTGCAGGAGATGTTGGGTGATCCTAATCCGATGGTTGTTGCAAATAGTGTTGCTGCCTTGTTGGAAATTAAAGATAGCTCCAGCAGAAAAGATGTATTTTTGGTAAACAGTTCATTGTTGCAGAAGCTACTGACTGCGCTGAATGAATGTACTGAATGGGGCCAGATTGGGATTTTGGAGGCTTTGGCTGCTTACACGCCTGCAGATTCAAGAGAGGCAGAACTTGTTACCGAAAGGGTTTTGCCTCGTTTGCAGCATGTTAATGCGAGTGTCGTTATGAGTGCTATCAAAGTTTTAATGAATTATCTTGATTTTGTTCAGAATGAAGAACACTCAAAGACTTTGATTAAAAAGTTGGCTCCACCTCTAGTCACATTGTTGGCATCTCCACCTGAAGTTCAGTATGTCGCTTTAAGAAACATTCACTTGATTCTCCAGAAGCGTAGCGATATTTTAAGCAATGAAGTCAGAGTTTTCTTTTGCAAGTTCAATGATCCTCCTTATGTCAAGATTGAAAAGTTGGAAATTATGATCAAACTTGCTTCAGAGAAGAATATTGATCAAGTCGTTTCTGAGTTGAAGGAATATGCTGCTGAAGTTGATGTAGATTTTGTTCGTAAAGCTGTTCAAGCTATTGGAAGATGTGCAGTCAAGATTGAATCATCTGCTGAGCGTTGTGTTGCTGCATTGTTGGAGTTAATCCAAAACAAGGTTAACTATGTTGTCCAAGAAGCAATCGTAGTTATGAAGGATATCTTTAGAAAGTATCCTGATAGATATGAATCTATTATTCCAACTTTGTGTGAAAACTTGGAATCTTTGGACGAACCAGAAGCAAAGGCAGCTATGGTTTGGATTATTGGAGAAAATGCTCAAAGAATTGAAAACGCTGCAGAGTTGATTCAATTCTTCATGGAGAACTTCAAGTTTGAAACTTCTCAGGTTCAATTGCAATTGTTGACTGCATCTGTAAAGTTGTTCATCAAGAAGCCTCAACAAGGACAAGAGTTGGTTCAAAAGATTTTGCAGACAACTTCAACTTCTGGAGAAAGTGCCGATTTGAGAGATAAGGCGTTCATTTATTTGAGATTATTGCAGTCAGATCCAAGTGCAGCAGCTAAAGTTGTGTTGGCTCCTAAACCACCTATTGCAGGTGATGTTGAGACTGTCTCTGCGTCGTTATTGAACGATTTATTAAAGAATTTGGCCACGATTGCTTCCATTTACCACAAACCGCCTTCAACGTTTTTGGGCAAGAATTATGTTGCTGTAGAAGGAGGCTTGTCTGCAACTAGAGACAGAAACGCCAGTGAGGAAGAAATTGGGCAATCGGAGAATGTGGACACCAAAGTTGCTGATCTTCTTGATTTGGATTTCAATGATGGTGGAGCTGCTGCGGCTGTTCCTATCTCTCCAAACAGTGCTGCTAAGGCCGGAGGCAATATCATGGATTTGTTGAGTGGATCTCCTCCAAAGCCTATTCAAGCATCTTCTCCTGTAACATTGGCAACTTCACCAACTGGAGGAACTCAGCTATACAGTCCAACATATTCTGCTCCTTCCAAGAAAGTTTTGTTGGCTGCAGAACAAGGAAAAGGCTTACAGATTTCCGCTTCTTTCTCTCGTAGAAATGGAGTTATTTTTATGGATGCCACAGTTGAGAACAAATCATTGAGTCCGTTATCAGACTTTGCGATTCAAGTCAACAAGAATAGTTTCGGACTAGTTCCATCTTCTCCTTTCAGTCTTGCGCATCCTCTTCCTCCTAATCAGTCAGCTGAAGTTAGCGTTTCGTTTAGCCTCAATGGGGTTGTTGAAAAGATGAATCCTTTGACTTTACTCCAGATCGCAGTCAAGAACAATGTCGATGTGTTTTATTTCCAAGCAGAACTACCTTTGAATGTTTTCTTCGCAGAAGATGGTATAGTCGACCAGCAGACTTACATGTCTATGTTTGGTGATGCTTCAGCTTCAGCATTGGATTTTAAGGTCACCGGTGTTAAACCTGATGATATGAAGGCATTTTGCTTGAAATCCAATATTTTCGTTTTATATCAGCCAGCTCCAACAGTAAGCATATCTTGTTTCAGAAACTAATTCTTTTCCTAGAAATTGTTGTGGAGTGTCAAGTTGACAAATGGTATTCCGATTGTAGGAGAATTCAATGCAGAAGCACCTGGATCGTATACTGTTGTTGCAAAGAGCAAAGTCAACGCTGTATTGCCTGCGTTGCAACAAGCTTTTCAACAAATTTTAAAATAAAGATCGAAGCTTGAAGTGCATTAGAGCAATGATGCCAAGAATAAAAACCATTAAAGGAGTAATACTTTCAAGGTTGTAATCAAACGAATCGCTTTGGGTTGAGTTCAAAACATTGTCGATAAAACAATTGACTTTCATCCAGCAACTATAATCATCTACATCGCATTGAGAAGGATAAACTGCGAAGGTACTATTTTCGTTCGTGTATGCTGCGACAGCTAAAGAAAATCGAGGATAGAATCCGTCTCCTATTCTCAAAGTGTTCTCGTTGAAAAAGCAGGTGTAGCTCTCTGGACAATCATCAATAAAGTATTGGGAAGTCATTTCAGTTGATAGAGATAATCCCTTTGACAGATAAAAGCCATCATCTAGCTTCAGGTTGTTTCCTTTGAGCTTACCACCAATTATAACAACCCTTTTGCCCGTCAGTTTCTTCAGGATTTTCTGAGTAATTGTTGGAAATATTAAAACCACGTAGTCATAATTCAGAAGCTCGAGAGATACAGCAAGAGCAGATTTTTCGACATGAACGTAGATGTTTCGTTCCCTGAATTGTTCAATCATCTGAAACGGTTTGAAGTCTGCAATTACTAGAACAACACTATGAAGCTTGTCTCTCTGAGATATTTCGATTGAGAAGCTTATGTGTTCCATCTCAAGCTTTATACTTTTGATATCATCCTGTAAGATTGAAATTGATATTTTGCCTTCCTCTAACTTGAGCTCCACAGAATCATCTTGAAACATGCCATAATTCCACCGAAGACTTGAAATATAAAATTCATATTGAATCCCTTTAATTAAGGGCTGGTGGTTGTTAAAAGCAGTAATATTAAAGAAAGTGGTCTGATTTACGGCTCGCTCTCCAATTAATGTTGCGACGTCTCCATAGCTTGTTTCAACTGGAAAGGATCCACGATACAAAGACCGTAATGCTCCTTGTAAATTAAAATCTTCCTGCTGTAACAATAAGCTGAAGTGAGAAGCTGCCAATATCGAAGAAACACTTGTTCCATTCATCGATGCGCCACCAACAAAAACGTTCTCGCCAGGAACAAGAATATCTGGTTTTAAGGCGCCCTCTGTAGTTGTACCGTAAGAAGAGAAATCTGCCATTTCCGCTCCGTTAATTTTTAGTGAACCAACTGCAATGACCCTTCTCATACGTGCTGGCGAGAACAGCATGTTTGGGCGATTACCTACAGACGCAAATACCATACAACCCCACAGAATCATCGTATTAATAATCGCTTCAAACTCAACGTAATCGAAATCATTCAGTAAGCCTTCAATGCCTCCAAGGCTTATGTTTACCACATGAGGCTGAAACCTCTTGACTTCAGTTTGAGCACAGCGCCAAGAATCTAAACTGCTTCGATCAACTTTAACCAGCATAACAGAAGCTTCCGGAACAATAAAACGCAATAACTCATAGCCAAACATACCATGAGACTTCTTTGAATTGTCCCGTTGGTTTGAAGCAATGCTGCAATCCACAAAGTTTGGGCTGATGGATTCATCGTAATCTATATCAATTAGAACCACTCTGACACCGTCCCCGTAAAATCCGCTCTTATGAAAATCTGAAGCGATTCCATCCTTGAACTTCTGAAAGTTCCCTCTCATATTTGACGCTCTGGACACCCAATAAAGCCCTGAAAAATTTTCAAATATGAAACTGTGGAAATACGGATGGTTTGGAATAAGCGCGTGGGTGCTGGTGTCGTTAATATCCACGTCCATTGCAGTTGGTCAGTTTCAGTTGGAAGATCTAATGTCTATTGGGCCTGTCGCGGATACCATGTCGAAAAGCTTGGGCAATCACGGATGGAATAGACTAGCACAAACAAGCAAGACCTTAAGTGCCATAAGGAATGCGCACCTTGACGAGGTCGAACTGAATACGCGAAGATCTCTAAGCCAATTAGAGAAGAGCTGCAAGAATGATCGTTTAGCGATGCTTCTCAATGAATTTATGGAACTTGATGAAATCTTTAATGATTACACTACAAGAGCAACTATTCCGCACTTCTTGAGAGAGGAAGAATGCTTTACTGGTTTCTTGAGATTATGTGCCGCTGATCCAAAGAGGGTATTTCTACGTGGCTACCTTGTTATCAGTCAAGATGAGATCAATAAGTTGGATGCTACGACTTTTAATCGTTTGGAAATACTTACAAAGGCCTGTTCTGTTCATTTAGTTTCAGATTCTTCTTATGTTCTATGGATGGCGCAACAAAAACACTTCCAGACTTTCATGCAGAACATCAAGCAGCTGACTTTCAGAAACCATCTCAGGTTCACACAAAGAGATGCCTCATATGGGCCTGAAATGGTGAAATTGGTATCTTTGAAGAAGCTTGCAATTTTTGTGCGTGATACTAAACTCTGGAATGCTCTTCCTGATCTGATACCAGTTGGGGTGATTGGAATCGTAATTGGTCCTAATTTTACGGCAGATGAAGCAGAAAGCTATCTAACCAGGATTCATGATGTAGTGGCAAAGATAACGTCATATGAAGGCCTTGTTAACATTGGCATTTTCTCTATTCTTCCAAAAAATCTGAAAACCTTGAATATTCGGTCAAGTTTTGTGGACGTGGAAACACCTCCACCAAAAGATCTTATTACTGCAATTTCTAAGTTTACGACTTTAGATACTCTTCTGCTGAATTACCTATTCGTAAAGAGAATTTGGCAGCATGAAATGATCAAGCACGCGCCAAAAACTATCCGGAAACTATTCGTCGGACCAAGCCAGTCACTATCCGATGAAACTCTATGCAGTTTTAAGAATTTGCGATATTTTGTTTGTATGTCATGCGGTTGGCGAACTTTAAACTCAAAGATTCTACAGGATAATCTTGAAGTATTGGAAATTAGAGGAACATACATGACTAACTTGATCGATAATCGACGCAATACAATGTTGAAGAATTACAAGAAATTGCACACATTAAGGCTTGTCAAATTTAACGTGAACGAGAAGCTGTTTGCTGAGGTACTAGCGTCAATACCTCCTACTCTAAAGAAAATTGTGATGATTGCAAACGAAATCAAGCATAATCATCACGACGAAAGCCCTCCTGAAAAACCTGCTATTTCATTATCGCCAAAACTTCAACTTGAGAGCATTCGCTTGATTCAAAACAAGTTTCAAGGCCTTGTAGTTATCGATATGTTGGCTAGTATTATTATGAACTCTAAGAATTTCAAGTTTCTACGCGCAATATGGAATACAGTTGAAGGAGACAATTTAAGTTTGTTGCTATCTCGATTACCTCGAACAGCTACCGCCGTAGTGAGCACGAAGTAGATTATTATCAACGAAAAGCATTTTATTGCATTATACAGGAAGATTTTGACCAGCAAAACCATAAACCCCAACCAAATAGACAACGCGTTTCAACGACAGAACCCAGAGCGCTGTGAATCACTTCTCGCTAGCGGACTAGGAAGTGATGATAGAGAAGGACTGATTAGAGATGGCGAAACAGACCCGCTGCGACCCATTGCGCCTTGGTGATACCCTGAAGCATATGAAACAGATGTGGACAAGTTCAAACGTGTATTCTTAAAAGTCATTTGATAATTCTAAACAATAAACAGAAATCTATGAGATTATGAAGATAAAACAATAATTTTTTCTCGAAAACTTAGAATCGCTTGGTTTTATCACGTTGTAACATTATCTTGCTGGCTGATCCGCCAATAGGAACGCAGCGCCACTCAATCAGAATTTCGCAGCTTTTTTGACTTGCACATGTCGAAGAGGAAATACATTTCGGACAAGAGCAAACAGGGCTGGGACCTCTTCTTGTCATGGCTTTTGAAGAATCCTGTTGTTAATTCGATCGTACTGTTCCTAATCTTGGTGATTATTGTTTCTGGTGCGATATGCTTCTTCATTCTGATCGGGGCTGTTACCTTTCCTACAGAGGAAGAGAAGAAGATTTGGTTGGAAGTTAACTTTCAGCTGTTAAATGCGATATTCACTTTGGCCTGTCTTGTGGATCAGCCATTCAGATTAACGGGAATTTTTATGGTCTCGAGGATAGTTTCGCTGCAGAATCGTCTCAAGAGGTCACAATCGTCTGGCACACAAGTTGATAAGGAAGATAAGAGGCTCAAGAGGTTAGAGGAACACTTTGATTCTTTTCGCACAGAGTTTCCTTGGTATGTTCCAGAGAGCTTGGAACATCTCGATCGACCAGAGGTGTCACCTGATGGAGCTCAAACTTCTGATGATATTCCACCTGCTTTGGATGAAATAGGAGAAATTGATATGCATGATTTGATAAATGCGAATATGACACCGTTCTTACTGGCCATGATCAGTTTCAATGTAAGCACTATAGGTCAAGCTCTTTGTTGCGTTGGCATGTGGGGCTTCTATGATTCTACTACAAGACCGCCTTATTATATTGCGATAGGTCTGCCGCTATCATTCGTAACAAGCTTTGCTGGTATGATCTTTATGGCTAGGGAAAAAGTGAAACGAAAACGCTCAAGAAAGCCAACCGAGCTGAGCACTGCGGATCCAGAGGCTCCGCAAGCTGTAGACACACAAGTGGCGTAGACTTTGCAGAAGAATATTTTGTTTCTACACGATTTTACTCAATAGAAATTCAATTTCGAATGTTCTGGTCGCATATCGTCGTTTCAAATCAGTGATCACACATTTGGTCAGTTTTCACTATTCAATTTCCAATAATCTCAAAACGGAATGATTTCTTCTTCAAACGAACATACCGGCAATGAAGAGCCTCAGAGCGTTATATCTGAACTTCAGAAGCAACTGGAGGACAAGGAAAATGAAGCACGACTTGCTGCAACGTTTGGTCAACAATTATTACAGAAGGTCCAGGAGTTAGAACAACAGCTAAAGCAAAACGAAAGTGTCGATCCAGCTAAGAATTTCGTTTACGAGGGATATGCGACACCAAAGAGGGCAGCTCCTTTCAGGAAACCATTGCCACCAAGGTCAACACCGAGAATATCATCGAAACTGAATAAGGCCCTGATATTTGATGATATCCCTGATGATTCCGATAACGATGATTATGAGAATTATGCTTTGGTGTCTGATAATGAACAGGAATTGACGCTGAAACGGAGGGTCATATTGGATGATTACAAACAGGCAACATCTGAAAAGATCACAGAACTTGAACAACAGAATTGGTCTCTGGAAATGAAACAGTCTCAGCTGCAGGCACAAATTCAACAGCTCCGTTTAAAAGTTCAGCGTTTAACTGCGGAAAAGTCTGAGATGCACAACCAATTGGCGCTGTTCAAAGATGATTTGAATGGCTTTGATAGTCCATCGAAACGATCTACTTCAGGATCTTTCAGGAATATCAGGTCCATTAAATCATTTGACTCTTTGCACAATGGTACTGGTTTACACGAAAGATCTACGTCAACCACGACTCTACAAGAACTTGAATTGAAAGCAGTGCAGAATGAGACTATGGTTGAAACAACTTGTACTCAAACAGATTTGGGACTGTATGATCAAGAATGCGAACAGCTAACGAAGGAAATACAAAAACTTAACTCAGAAAAGCAGGAGTTGAATGCTTTATTACTTGATACTCAGCAAGCACTGAAAGAATTAGAGGAACAAGAAATGGAAGCTGATGATGATACTCGATGGTTTCTACCAGACAAAGTTCTTTCAGTCACACGATCAGATACCAGAAAAGTGAAGGCTTCAAAGGTTTATGTTCAGCCACAAGAAAGAACTGCACCTGAGACGATTTCGATTCAAGTTCAGACAGATTTCGAAGAACCAGAGATTCTATCTTCTACGCTCACACAAATAACCAACTCAAGTTCAAATTTTACGTCCACTGAAACAACAATTGTCCGTCAAGATATACCGCAAGAAGAACAGAGATTTACTTATCCTTCTGAAAGCCGTCGTATTACTGCATTTGATCCCGAATTGATGACTGGAATGTGTGTTGAAAAGAGAGCTGGAACATTCTTGAATCGAATGCACAGTTCTTATAAGACACGTTATGCCTGGTTTAATCCATGGAATCGATCTATCAGTTGGTCAAAGCAAAGTCCTAAAGATCCTCAAAAGTGCACCGTTCGTTCTCTGATCGTTGATGAATATTCGTCATCACATTCATCGGACTACTGTGAGTTTGTGCTAAAGAGCAAAGCTGATAAAAAGTCTGTGATATTCAAAGTTAGCCCACGATCTAAAGCGAAATTATGGGAAGATCTGCTTTTGTATATCACCCAGTCGAAATGAAACGTTATGAATCCGTATCACTAAAGACACTGTTTCCATAGCAACCGTTAGGATCGCCGCGTTTTTGCAATAATTTTCACTTCTCTTTATCATTCTTTCTCTATTGGGTCCACTTTCTTAACAAGATGTCTGATCAAAGGTTCGTTCCGCCTGATACAGGCCAAGATCACAGTGAAATAGATACTCATGTATATCAAGCGATGCCTATGGATCTGGACGATAGGGATCAACCGACTGATATTGTGGAGATTGAAATGAAACCGGTTCAAAGAACGGCTGCTTCAGCTGATGATGTGATAACGACTGATGATGATGTTGTTGGTGTCTCTTCCTCCACATCAAAACGCAAGAGGAGAACTCAATGTAAATGCGGATCCACAACCCATTTGAACATCTCCCACTCTGCCTGTCCATTAAACAAGCGGCATAAATCAACCTCCCAAACCGAAACGGTCTCAGCCAATGCATCTCCTGTCGCAGCTGTCAACGATCAATCTGCTGATATTGAGAATCCTGTGAAGAAGTGTCCATCCTGTGGAGGTACTGATCACCAGAGAAAGTCAAGCAAGAAATGCGCTCACTACCAAGGGAAGTTTGCTGATCGATACAAGCAACATGATCATGAAGAATCCGAATGCACAGTGAAATTAGGCCTGAGTTATATGTATAATCGGCAGCTTCATCCTGAGCAAAAACAACTGCTCCATAACCTTATCCAAGATGCTGTTCATCGGATGACTGAAATATACTGCGAGACTACCAAATTATTACAGGGATACTTGATTGGGCTTTTAGAAAGAGGCGACAAGATTCCCGATATCAGATTCAGTGATGGTATTCTGACACAGTTATTTCAGGCAATTCAGTTCGAAAATGAGAATTCTCACAGAATTCCAAAAACGGTTTCTACAGCAAGCATTAACACGTTCGTCTCGGAGGTCTACAGTGTTGCTAGGGGTGACAGGTCTTTCTGTGATGGTTCAGGTATATCTCATATGATTTCCAGCGTTGCCGAACAGTACAATACAAATTGTATGTTGCATTTATCTTTAAAAATGAAACGATATTTGAAGCAGGTTCTACGATTCTATCTTAATTAAGCCATTTTTGAAGACGTCAGCGTAAAATCATTCAAGAAAATCGAAGATTATCTTTTAAAGCAATTATGTAGAGAAGAATTTTATTATAATCTAATGCTGTTTCCAATGAGTTCTTTGACTTTCAAAGACCAGACACGATCCACTGGAGACATAATTGAAGATCAGAGGGTAATTATATCTAAAGTGGTTGCAGTGTGGGATAAAACGCTCAATATTATGGAGTTTAAAACTACTGGCGCTAAAACAATCAAAAAATCTTGGTGGTCCTATATTAAGCCATTCTATAATCTGTTGGTTGTCTCTCGGTGAAAATTTTTACTCTGAAGCAGAACGCAGAAGAACAAACAGACTCAAAGGACGTTCTCTCCGACTGTTCAATTTGGTTCCACAAGCTTCTCATCATTTAATACATGTTCCAATTGATAGTACAATTCTAATTGATCTTCTATCCTCTGTTGGTGTGAAAAAGTTTGGTTATAGGGACAGAAATGAGTGCTCTGCTGATCCGCTGAAAGTTTGGCAATCATTATTTTACTTTGACCGGATTATCACAGCACGAAAACGATTTGGCCTTCGAATCGCAACCAATGGCGTTGAAGTTTCTGTCTTATTGATGAAAATTGTTACGAATGGGCCCAAACTGAACGATTTCGGGATAGATCAAAATGATCAATTTATACCTTTTTCTGTGGCTGGTAATGTGAGGATTGTGGTACTTGATCCCGGAAGGAGCTGTCTGTATGATGCTGTTGCAGCAACTCATGTTGATGGGTTGATTCAAAATGACAATGAAGTGTTGAGTTGTTCCAACAAAAGATGTCAGGATTTGTCGGGTGCTCATCGAGGAAGACAGAAAAGGTCACACTGGATGCTATGGAATCAAACTTTGATGAAGACGCTTACACAAGGTCCAACGTCAAAGTGTCACACATCAGAAGACTTCTTGAATTATCTGCGACATTTTTTTACGATTCGGGATGATATTTATGATTTTTTTGGCAGCAAAATGGCGCAGACTGAAGTTTAAGACAAGGATAAGCAGGCAGAAGGCATATGACCAGCTGGCCAAGGAGTTGACAAAGGGTGATCCGGACACGATCATTGCTTATGGTGCTGGAAAGTTTGATTGTTGTTCAAAAGGCCACGCTCCTGCTCCTAACCGTCATTTGTTCAAAGAACTAAAGAAAAGGTGTAGAGTTCGCTTGGTTTCTGAGTATAGAACGAGTCAAGTTTGTTTCAATTGCCACAGTCAGCTAGAAAAAGTGTATGGTGCTGTAATCATGTCTGATAAGCACGGAAGATTAGGAAAGAATGGTAAAATGAAATCGAATAGGACAGGGAGAAGAAAGTTGTGTTGGGGTCTCAAGAAGTGTATAAATCACTCAGCGAATGTCAATGGACGTTCCTTTTGCTTGACCCTTTGGGATCGTGATGTAAATGCTGCATTGAATATTCGTCAAGTTTTCTTATATAGGAACGCTCATAACAATGAATCGCCTGAAGAGTTTAAGAGAAAGAAGAAGGAAGGCGAAAAAGTTTGTGCAGCTGAAATTCAAGATTCAACAACGTCCGAAGCGATGAACACGGATACCTTGAGGGAAGATGGCCTGGGCAGCAATGGGTATGGTATCAAAAGTCAAGTCGCACAAAAATACAGCGAAATTCCGGCTATTTAGACGGGTTTCGTACTAGTAGACATTGAGTCTTTTTCCCTTCCAAATGACCGCGCATACAATCGTTCTAATTCAAAAGAACAAGAATAAAAACTCAAAAACATTCTCGGATTATGAGACTGTCGCTTTGGCCATGGAAGGTTCGTGATGAGTAGCGTGACTTACTTAACAATTTTGAAAAGGCATAATCTCAATTTACGAGGCGAAACTACAGGAACTTAATCCGCACCTTCCACAAATCAGCTACGAGGCCAAAGACCTGCACATGTTTCTGGACCACCTGGAGGATATTTGCGCATTAGTATTTAATCCGCAGTTACGGGCGTACATTCCACACGATAAGCAATGGATCAAGGCGAAGGTATTGAACCATCTAAGGAAAGTTGCTGGGCATTGAGCGCTAAGAGGACAATAAAACTTTATTTTCGTTTGTTTCTGTCAGGGAGGTGGATGGTTGATTATGCACTTGAGCTGCTTGATTTCCTGCTAAGCATCAGATCCCTGAGTCTGAACAAGAATGATCGCATGGGCTTTAGCTGTATCGTGTAAACTTGCTGTCCAATACTGTCAATGTATCGCTTCATTATAACAGTATCCAAAGTTCCCACGTCAACGCATAGTTTCTTGCAAACAGGACAGAATGCTTGAGTTCGTGTAATCCATTCATCGATGCACACACGATGGAACATGTGCCCACATCTCGAAGATTGTCTTACGATCTGACCCTCCAAAATATCCTCCAAGCAGATGGAGCATTGTCTTGCTTCAAGAGATCCTGTTTCAAGCTCTGATTGTTTACACGCAGAATGATACTGAAACGCACGAGAGAATACTTGTGATATTGCATTACTTTGAATAATAATCCTGACTGGAGGCCTCCCGCCTTCTCTGTAGTTCTCTTCAAGTTTCGCTAATGCCTGCTGAAGTCGAGATGCGCTCTGCGATAAAGTGTGATCAAATGTGTGCGCACTGGGACCATAACCTCTTCCGTACAGACCACTAAAGCGGGAAGGATATGAAAATCCTACAAATCTCAAAAAGCACCAGTACACAAAGGCAATCAGAACCACAACACCAATTGCTGCCATGATCGCAGTCAAAAAGACCCAATTGAACCCGTTACTAACAGGGACATTATCAATATCAGTATTGTCCATGGGTGAATAGATGAAACAGTTAAATGCTTTCGTTTAAAATCTTGTAAACTGTGAAATCGACAAATCATTGTTGAAACCGCGATTTTCGGAATGATCACTAAATTTCGCAAGTTAGTAAATACGAAGGGCTTTTAAGCATTCCAAAGGGAATGTTTTTTATACTTCAGAGGCGTCATTATCGTAATCGCATAGTCGATCATAAGGGGCTGGCAAAGTCTATCAGGGGTATATATCTGATTTTCTTCAATACAAACTGACAATGCTACAAGACCGCGCTGGAAATGTTGCGCATATATTTCCGCGCAGAAAACTGTTAAAGAATGCTTTAGAAGTAACGGGGGAATACGTGAAATCTACAAAGTTCTTTCATCGCTTCTTCCTGCAATATCTGGCAATGGAACCAGCACGGTATGATCTCAGCTCACGCGAGCAGGAATTGATTGCCATTCTACAGGGCTTCGTTCTGTCGGCAGTGGAGTATTATGAGGATTTCCAGAGATCGTTGACCATTAACAAGACAGATTCTAAGTTGGAGCAATTGCTGATATTGGAAGAAGATCAGAATTGTATTAATCGTCTAAGCGCATTTTATGGAAATCAAATTAATGGTATTCTTAAATATGCCGCAAAGATCGAAACTATTTGTCGTATGCTGAGTAAGAGGTTGGGGAATATGGCGTTTTGTCGTTTGATGGAATCATGCAAAGAAATGCAACACTTTCAGGAGGTGCCTTTGTTGGTTCATTTAGTTCTGCCTTTGAAGTACTTTCTCAAGTTATCTGACATACTGAGTAGCCTTATGGAGCTAACTACAGAGGAGCACAGTGCTTACAGTGAGCTGAGGTCATGCCTTGATTTATCGTGCAAGTATCAGGAACTTTTACATGACCCGAAATCCACAGTACGTGCGCGTTTACGAAGTTTAGAGATATTTGACAGAATTGAGACATCAGACTTTGTTACCTCACAGCTAATTAGTTCAGATCGAGTTTTGAACTCAGAAGGCGAACTTTATAGATTGAACAAGGATGGTTCTACGACTTTTTCTAAAGCTTTACTCTTTAATGATGTTCTCTTTTTACTTGAACACCCTGGAACATCTCATGATGTAAATGTTAAAACAAAGAACAGACCATTCGATGAGAAATCACAAGGAGAATCCAATTGGAAAGTGTCGCATATAATTGATTTGACCCGGACTTGGCTTATTACTGATTTGGAGGCAAGATTGCATTCATCTGCGTTCCAGCTGGTCACTTTTACTGTTGTGTACTCGCAGCATGCAGTCAATAATGAAAAGCATCATGCGCCTGGATACAAACTGGACTGGACAAAAGAAACTCTAATCTGTTTAGAGGAAGAAGATAAACAACAATGGCTCACTTCAATAGTAAATACAATTGAATCTCTGGCAACTTCAGTTCCAATATTCGATTGCAGGGCTGAAATCGCTTCATACGTAAAATCAAAACAAGACGCAGATTTAAGAAAATCATGCACGCAATGTTTCTGCTTGTTTCCAAAGAAGCTCAAAAAGTTTCACCAATGGCGGTTAACCCCTGAAGAAGCACAAGTTTGCTGTTTGAATCGAGAGGCCTCATTGGAGGAATCGTTTCCATCTACCACAACAACGCACAAGAAATCTCAATAGATAATCGTTTTCTATTCGATAGACTTCTTCTGTTTCTTCTTCAAAGGAACAACTTCTTTGTCTTTAGGTTGATAAATATCTAAACATGTAATTCTAGTGTCTGTATCTTTTGAAGAGATCACTTCAAGATCTTTTGTGTAATCGTGAACAGAAATCTTTCCATTTGAGCAAGCGCTTACAACCAGCTTCTTGTTTTCAGTCGAAACTGCAGATAAACATTTTATACGCGAGTCCAGCAATTTGTAACAGTTGACCTTTTTGAGTTCTGCATCAGAAACTTCCAACACTGAAATGCTGCCATTCTCATGACCAACTAATATACGTCCATCCATAATACACATACAAATACCACGTGAATTTTCATAATCATCCAAATTCTTGGTTGAATAGACTTCATCAGATGTTTCCGTGTCGTAAACTCCAATTCTGTCTGCAAACAATACAGCAAACTTGTCAGTCTTGTTCTTGGCCGTGGCAGGGCAGAAAAGAATCTTTTCAGGCTTCACTTTTGAAGGCCTTAAAAGACTTTTTGAGAATGCGCACTTTCCCTTGACCAAATCCCACATTCTCAATTTACCATCTTCACCAACGCTCAGCGCAACTTTACCGGAAGCGTGAACATCAAAGTCAGCCATGAATGCGGACAATGCTCTGCTGGTTTTCACGTTTACCGTTGCAGTCTTTAGCAGTTCGTAATCTTTGCATCGGAAGAACATCATCGATCCATAATCAGCACCAACAACCATGCGACCGCTATCTTCGTCATACCACAACTTGACTATTGAGCCCTGATGGGAATGAATGTATCCCATTTCCTTACGCGTATTCAAATTATACAGTTTGATCACTTCATCGTTGCTTCCGGTAGCCATAAGACCAAGTTTCTGGTTGATCGCAATAGAACGAATAGACGCGCTATGTGCAGAGAATCCAATTGAGTGGACCATATCAGCCTTTCCAGTTTCTTCATTAAAAGTGACATCGATTCCAATTAGAAGCCTTTCATAAGAACCGGCGAATACTGTGAATTTGACCATGACTTGCAAGAAATTTTTGTTGTAGCTCTTTTCTTCAAGCTGATAAACTAACGCGGCACGATTCTTTGATAACGCGCTCGCTAGCTTTATTAGCCAGAGTGATAACGCATCCGTTTGAGGCGAGCAACCATTTATTTAGGTTTCTCGTTATAGGTACGATGCGGACATATAATTCGGAGCATTTCGATCGATTCTGTGAGCGCCATGATAACGCACTTTGTTCCTATTGCCGTCGCATATCTTTTCTTATCAGTTTACAGTGCACCTCAACTAAGGCAATGGGAGCAGTTCTTTGATGAGAATCCCATCGGTTGCATTTCAGATTTGTTGGGCGCTGTAAGAGACTTTTATGACCAAGACATCTCATTCTCCAACGAGGAGGTCAGGCAGATGTATAACAGAAGCTTTGATGAGCAGTTTGATGGTGTGCGTCCATTGCCTAGTTCCTTCTCAACGTTGCAATTGAGTGGTAAACAAATGATCTATGCTTTTGGTGAAGCATCTTCTTTGACTTACTGTGACTCTGAGGACATTATCAACAGAATGTCCAGGTATCCCATGAGACTGGGAAATTTCTCAGTTATTGGTGGAGGTACAAGGGATGAGTTTGGTGTGCCCTTCATACTGATCACAAACAGAGAGTTAAACTACACCATCTTATCGTTTCGTGGGACTCAAAGTAGAGATGATATCATTGCAGACGCCAGGGCTATTGGTACGGATCCTTTTGAAGTGTTTCCGGAAGCACCCAGCGGCTCAGAGGTTCACACTGGATTCTTCTCAATCTTCCAAGATCTTGTTCCAAGTATTGATAGTGAACTGCAGAGAGTAATCGATAATGGTCAAGTCGATAATACTGAATTTTACATCACAGGTCTTAGTTCTGGAGGTGCTCTCGCATTTTTGGCAGCATCGTACTATGCTGATTATCCGAGAAGATTTCAAAACGGAACAGAATTCAAGGTCGCAGGGTTATTCACTTACGGCCAGCCTGAAGTAGCAACGCAAAACTTTGTTGATCAGTACACTGAACGTATTGGAACGGACAAGGTCATAAGAACCATTAATGCGAACGATTGGGTTCCGCGTTTTGGTCTGGTGCCTTCAGGAGCTCAACCTTCAAATACTCAGTACTATTTTGTTCCCGAGAATCAGATTATCCCTTTCACTTGCTCACCCACATCTGCTAGTACTTGTTACAACCAGTATTCATGTGAACAATTGAGACCTGAACCTCACAGTTATCTCGGACCAATGCCTATTAATGGCTTCCTTTGTCAAATAGTTCTTTAGTAGTAACAATAGTACTCATAATAAAAATCGTGTTTTCTATTATTTAGACTGATAATTATCACTTCAGTTTACTAAATTGTCCTGATATACTACTTCGACTTCTTGTAGAGGCATTATCATTTGAAACAGTGCCAACATGATCACTCTTCGAATAGACCCGTTCAACGCTCTGCCGCAAAGGATCGATGCCCATAGCCCACCACGTATTGAGAGATGCATTGTTCTGTTTGAATACATCGCGTATCAGCCGCTGTTTTTGTGTCTCAGCTAGATTTCGTTTCTTGTAACCAATAAAATCTGCAGTATTAGCATTGAAACTTGAATGAAGAGATATCGAGTGGACATGTGATTTTGTAAAAGAATTTGCGTGTAATAATGGTTTAGAAGTCCCAGAAACAGATGCAGGATTTGCTTGACCAGATTCTGGTGATGGTAATGCAGTGGAAGCCTGTCGCTGCTGCTCCTGCTGCTGATGTTGTGGCTGGTTTGCCTCTGCCATAAATAACTGTCGCTGTAGTAGAATCTTCTGCTGCGTAAACGAAACCAGCCGCTTTGAAGCTGAATCTTCTTGCCCGGAATTATGCGACGGACTTCCTTCTTCCGGCGCAGTAGCAAAAGTCTCAGCCCGCCGTTTACTTTCACCATCATTAAAAATCTGTGCGGTGTGATAACTTTCCTCGTGCATTCGTTCGTGCTGATGCTGTTGCGGCGCTTCGACCTCCTCGGATGCTTCTGCTCTTTCAACCTGCTGATTTGAGACACTTTCGTCCTGTAGGCCTTCTCCTGTTGCCGCAGCCGTAACCGACACGTTCCCAGAATTCTCTTCGGAATACAACGAACCGTCTGAAATCGTAAATTTCCTCAACGCCCTTCTGTTCTGTTCCTCTTCACTCATCGCTTGGTCGGTCGCTTTTGGGATCGATTCAAAGTGAGAAATGTCTGCGCCAAAGTCGAAATACAAAATTCAATACACAAAAGACAAACGGAAGAAGTCAAAAGTATGGCAGGATGGATTTCTGGTTCATAATACACTCAAGACTGAAGGAGATCTTGGCGGCAAGCTGGGTTTATCAATCTATGGCATAAAGGAAGATCAGGATGATGTTGCTGGTGATAAAAAGGAAGAGTCTTACTGGAATGTTCAAAAGTCGCTGTTTCAAAAAGGTTCTGAGAGCTCTGAGGGCGTCTTATTCGTTGATGATGCTGAATTTGAGACTGCGAAATTTATGGTGCGCATAGAAAGTGTATTCAAGGAAGTTGAGAAAGAAAATCAGGTAAAAGTCGACGAGAAAGTCAAGAGGCCCGGACCAAGTACCGGAAAATTTAAAGTTCCGCAGCAGAAGCCGAAGGATGTTTCAACGACTGATGCTACAGGATCGTCTCAGCCTGCGATTGTTTCAAGTGGCGAGCCGAAAGAATTGAAGCTTGAAGTATTGTTTACGGAAAAGATGAACAAGATTAAGCAGAATAAGAAGTTTCAGGATGGATACGTAAAAGTTAAATACACAGAGCCGTACAATGGACAGCATTCAATGGAATTGTATAATAGTTCTGGTGATAAAATGGAATCGAAACGTATTCAGACTGCAAACAACGCGTTTCAATGTCCGGATGAACTTGACTTAGGAAGGTATTATATTCAGATTGATAATCCACCTCCTGCTACAACAAATCCTGTTCAAAGAAAACCCAAAGCATTTAAACCGCTACAAAAGAAAAGTGTGACCAGTATGGGGAAACCAGATCATTTGAGTAGAAAAGTAGAGACTAAGAAGCCTGTTCCTGTTGTAGAGACGTCATTTATTGATCTAGAAGCTATAGATGAGGATATTGGGATTGCAGCGACCTTCAACTTTGATCCAATACCTGCACCTCCTAAACCAGAACCCGTAAAGATCATTGAAAAACCAAAGGAACCGTTTACAAAAGGAACATTTACATCCGGTAAGAAAGTTGTTTCATTCACTGCTCTTGGGACTTTGCAGAAGCCGGTTATTGGTAGTAGTTTCATAAAGAAGTTTGTGTTTCCGTCTAAATCATCACAATGGACTGTCAAGGGATACTTAATAGGGCTTCATAACTGTTTACAAGAACTAGTGCAGTTGAAGATCAATGAAAAATATTCTTGGCATATATCCACAACCACAAGCTCAAACAGAAGAAAGTGTGGATTTGTTGATGGTCCATGGATAAGCACTTATAATGAAAAGGCCTACATTAATGACTTTGGGAAGCCAAAATTAAAGAAGGACGATTTCTTATTGATTAAACCATTAGAGGCGGAACCTGATCAATTCTATCTTGCCAAGAGCACTTGGTTTGCTTCCAAGAATAGCTCAAGCTCTGAGATTGAATTGTTGAGTTGCAGAATGTCAGAATTCAAGAAGTCTTTGTTCAGTGATGAGAATGAAGATCAGATTGCAACTAAAAGAAAGAGAAAGAACAAAGAAGGAGAAGTTAAAGTCATGCACTTGGGAAACGCAGGAACTGAAATGCAGATGCTGGAATTGTTAAAGAATACTGTCGAAGAGAGTTCAAATCAACCAAACGAAGACTTTGACTTGAGATTTCCCATAATCAAGCATTTACTACCGAATACCAAATCGAAGCTTCCGTTTGAAGGAGAACTTGCATCTGTTCTGTCTAAAGTGGTTGATCATCTTGATGATGTTATTATTCCAGTTATTGACAAATTCAAACTGAATGAGGAACAAGAATATGTTGTGAGAAGATTTGTTCATTCGCTGTTTGATGCCGATTTGGGACTTGGCAACTTGTCTTATGAACCTGTTATGTTATGTCAAGGTGTTTTCGGTAGTGGAAAAAGTTACCTCATTGGTGTTCTTATCATCATTCTTTATCGTATTTTTACGTTTGATCCAGAAAAGGATTACGATGATATGGATGGCTCTAGTGATGGAGATTCAGAAGATGATGGCGACGAAGAGGAGGCAAATCGCGTACCGTTAAAATTCAAAGTTCTTGTCACGAGTAATACAAACGTGGCTGTAGATAGAATTCTAATAACACTCAAAAAACTTGGCTTCGACAAATTCTGCAGACTTGGCAAAGCAGACAAAGTTGATAAATCAATCAAGAAGGCTTATGTGAAGAATGCTTCCATTAACAAATGGTCATCAGATGCGCAGCAACAACAAAAACCTGAAGATGAACCTGAAAATTCAGATGAAGAACAGAATGAAGTAGCTGACTTTGAAGGTGTTTCTAATGACAAGATCAATTCTGCTTTTGTTATCGGAACAACTTGTCTAAGCGCTATGAATGTTCAAAAATATTTGGGATGCTTTGAGTTTCCAATCTGTATAATTGATGAAGCAAGTCAACTTACAGAATGTACTTCAATAATTCCAATGATTCTGTTCAATAACAAAAGAGTTCTTCTTATTGGAGATGATAAGCAATTGTCACCGACTGTTCCTTACTGTTCAAGCTTTGGTTCAAGTAATTCTGATGAAGCCGGCATAGAAAGGAGTTTATTCAGCAGATTGAAAGCGGACAAAGAATGTGTCATGTTACGCAGACAGTACAGAGTCCATTCGAATATTTCTGATACACTTTCTAATCCTTTATTTTATGATAACTTACTCATTAACTGTGGTAAGAACGGACAAGTTTATTCATTCCCTTCCCTTGTATTTGTGGATTTAGGAGAAGAATCCAAAGAAACATTCCAGAATAACTCCTATGTGAACAAGCATGAATCTGAAATAATCATCAAGTCGCTTGATATTATGGTAAAGGCAAAACCAAATTGCGAAATTGGTGTAATAGCAATGTATAAATCTCAAACAGAATTGATCAGAAAATCTGTGCGCAGACAAATTAATGTCCCTGGCATGACCAAACAAGGACCTAAAGCAAAAGGATATGATCAAGACTCGGACAATGACAATCAAAGTGACAATAACTCTGACGATGAAGAAAATGATGATGCTGATGATGAAAGTGAGAATAATATTCCCATCTCAACTGTTGATGCATTCCAGGGGCAAGAAACTGATGTGATCCTTCTGTCTACTGTGAGAGCTAATCCACAAAACAGAATAGGATTTAGTGATGATAGTCTGAGACTTAATGTTGCCTTCTCAAGAGCTAAAAGCCATCTCATTGTATTTGGAAGCAGAAAGACCTTGGCAGGTAGCAGATCAGACGTTTGGTCAAAGATATTTAAAAAAGAAGGCGACAATTCAGGAATTAAAGTTGTCACAGAAGCAAAATGGATGGATATGCTGAGGAAATTGAAATAATTTAATTAAATCTTATTATTTTACGGCTTAAAGATGTTGACACAAGAACCTGCGACAAGAGAAACAATCTGAGTTTGGGTATTCGGCACTTCAGCGCTGGCTTATTTGGCACGTTGGATAAAATCGTTCCAAAAGTTACGGTTGATTAAGAAGCTTCTATTGCCACATACCATCACAANAGTTTAGGTATTCGGCACTTCAGCGCTGGCTTATTTGGCACTTTGGATAAAATCGTTCCAAGAGTTACGGTTGATCAAGAAGCTTCTATTGCCACATACCATCACAAGTAATGGTATTTGCCTAATCTCCAGCAAACTGTGTTCTACGAGGCAATCGCGAGAACGTATATTCGGTTCGAAATGTCAGGCTTCCACTATGAAGCTTTTATCGTCTAATAGCTTTACCGTGAAGACCATGCTTAATCATTCACATGTGCATTATGCTCGAGCAAGTGAAGAGTTATCAAGGAGAATGGACCTGAAACAGCCAAGCAAACCATCACGTCAAGAGAAAGACAAAATAAATGATACTACCGAGGCTCGACATTAATTTAAGGATTTTATTGAGAAGGAATGGTCTTTGGTGGAGTCAGAGTTAATTGAAACTGGTTTACCACGAAACAGAATCTATGGCTCGCAGGAAGCGTGAATTGAAACAGGGACATCTCAGCATGAAACAGCTAAAGTCTTCCTTCTACGAAATAAAACTTCTTCTTTCATATAAAAGCTTCTTATTTTCACGAACACGATTAGCGTGAGTTATTAAGTATAGGGATCGGAACGCGGAATGGTTGAAACAGAGTATGAAAGTAGAGATGCAAGTAGCTATCTATACTAATTGATCGTTACTGCGGCTCGTGCAACCTTTGGCATACTGTTATTTGCTTGACTTTAGCGTGAACTCTTTGGGAAGCGTTATTTCAGTGAATGTTTCAGGAAAGGACATGCAAGGAGGAGAGTGTAATTGGTGTAAAGATGAGCTCTGGCGCCTTTTCATACTCTACATTGATGGATTGCTTGAATGCGTGTCTCATTTACTGCGAAAATAGAAAATGGATCGAATCTCCCTTAGGACAAAATCTGTAGAAATTGTCCTAAGAGAAATCTTTCGATTGGATTTATGGAGACTGGAAATTAATGAAACTACTGCAGCACGCCCACTACAGGAGTAGCAGGCGTTAATGCGAGATGATTTTGACGCACTTTGTTCAGGATATGCATGACATTTAAGCTTGAAACTCTTTATTGAATAGATTCTCATTCCATTGCATTCCCCAAAGTACTGCCATCAGCCAATTATTCAATTGAAAACTAGTCTTTCGTATTCAATGCAGTAAATTGCACTTCTCGAGTCTCATTTAAACCCGCTCCCTAACTTCACGCTGTAAGTTTGAAAGATGAAACCAACTTCGAAATTGATCTTTATTACTTGAATTCCCATAGTAACTAAGCCTTGCAACCTTCCCTTAAGACTTTACCATTAATATAATCGTTAGTGGTAGTTATCGTCGTGTCTTGAGGATTTAGACGTTCTTTAGGAGCTTGAAACAGATCCACATTCTCCATGAAACTGCGCCGCTGATTTTCACCAAACAATGCAGTTGCGCAAACGTGCGCGTGCTGCTACAGTAGAGGATTAGATGGAGATAGATACTGCCTTAACTATTGAAATTAAAGAAGATTCTACTGAGAGTAAAGAGAATGAGAAGGATGATAAAGAGAATGATAATGTTATCCCTATGGAAATTGATGATGCTGCTTCTCCTGAGTTGCCTACGTGCAACGCATGTGGGCTCGTTGGGCATTCCAGGAGAAGCAGCAAACATTGTCTACAGCATATTCCGCGCGTAGCGGAAAGGAACCTGGACCCACTTGAAGAATACTCTAACGTTACTGTTAAAGTGGGGTTTAAGAAGGCAATCAGAGGAATCGAGTTGGCCTCTGCCATCGAGAATTACGTCAGAACTATGAACTTAGTGCGGATTCATGGTTCTCGCGTTGTGCTTAAATACGTCTTGGACAAAGTTCAAAGAGGTCTTCCTGTTGGCAACTTGCAGTCCTCTGAGGGTGGAATAATGAGACAATTATTTGTTGGGGCTTTCCATTATTTCCACAAAGGCAATGGGGCTGGGCTTGATAACGAAGATATCGCGTTGTCTATTCATGAGTATGTGATGCTTGCGAAGATACGCCAATGCGATTTGCCGTCTATCGAAGGAATATCTAAGTCAATCGACACAGTAGTCATGCAGTACCAAAAAAATTGCCAAGTATATGTTTCTACAACTCTTTGGGGACGAGTACACAGATGGGCGAGGCATTTGTTGGAGATTCAATTACCGGCTGTTTTCAAAAACTGTGCCCGAAGCAAAGCAGCTGCTACTTACTTAATGTCATGTCTTCTATACGAAGAACCATCAGAAAAAGAACGCAAGAGACCCTCTCTTCAAAAAAAGTTAGTGGAGTTTTGTAAGAAGAAAGGTCTGGAACAAGAATTAGATTTGGCATTAATCGATGTTTATTCAATTCTGCTACAACATACGCATTGTGCTGGTCTGTGTTTGAATACTGTCTCTGTGAAAACAAATTGGGATAAATACTTTGGATTAATGTGGGTGATCCTGAGACAGTTTGAAAAAATGGACCAAAAGACTGTGAGAGTAGAGCCCAAGAGCAGAGGCGTGGAAGAGGATTGAGATTATTTAACTTAGTTCCCTTGGCTCAAATTCGAAACGGTTTTGTGACTATTGATACAAGTGGGCTCTACGAGTTGAGTAGAAACTTGAATATAAACTCAAAGGAAAATCCTCTGCAGTCCGCATCTAATAATATTCACCAACAACCTAAAATTTACGTCAGTCCTGTTCAGAGGTTTTTGGCCAATGCGGAAGAAGAATGGGGAAAGGTTCTGCGTTTAAAGAGAGTTGTTCCTAAAAATCGGTCTTTCAGCTATTCAATAAGTACTGATGGTATCTCGCTACATTTGAACTTGAAAAAAACAGATTGAAAAAGCAGAATCTACTATAGATGAGTTTGGATACAAAACAGATTACTCCAAGGAATACTCACCAGTGGATTTAAAGGATAGGACTGTNAGAGTAAAGAGAATGAGAAGGATGATAAAGAGAATGATGATGTTATCCCTATGGAAATTGATGGTGCTGCTTCTCCTGATTTGCCTACGTGCAACGCATGTGGGCTCGTTGGGCATTCCAGGAGAAGCAGAAAACATTGTCGACAGCATATTCCGCGCATAGCGGAAAGGAACCTGGACCCTGATGAAGAATACTCCAACGTTACTGTGAAAGTGGGGTTTAAGAAGGCAATAAGAGGAATCGAGTTGGCCTTTGCCATGGAGAAATACGTCAGAACTATGAACTTAGTGCGAATTCATGGTTCTCGTGTTGTGCTTAAATACGTCGTGGACAAAGCTCAAAGAGGTCTTCCTGTTGGAAACTTGCAGTCCTCTGAGGGTGGAATAATGAGACAATTATTTGTGGGGGCTTTCCATTATTTCCACAAAGGCCATGGGGCTGGCCTTAGTAACGAGGATATCGCGTTGTCTACTCATGAGTATGTGATGCTTGCGAAGATACGCCAATGCGATTTGCCGTCTATCGAAGGACTATCTAAGTCAATCGACACAGTAGTCATGCAGTACCAGACAAATTGCCAAGTATATGTTTCTACAACTCTTTGGGGACGAGTACACAGATGGGCGAGGCATTTGTTGGAGATCCAATTACCGGCTGTTTTCAAAAACTGTGCCCGAAGCAACGCAGCTGCTACTTACTTAATGTCATGTCTTCTATACGAAGAACCATCAGAAAAAGAACGCAAGAAACCCTCTCTGCAAAAGAAGTTAGTGGAGTTTTGTAAGAAGAAAGGTCTGGAACAAGAATTAGATTTGGCATTAATCGATGTTTATTCGATTCTGCTACAACATACTCATTGTGCCGGACTGCATTTAAATAGTGCTGCTGTCAAAAAGAATTGGGGCCGATACTTTGGATTAATGTGGGTGATCCTGAGACATTTTGAAGAATATGGACCAAAAGACTGTGAGAGTAGAGCCCAAGAACAGAGGCGTGGAAGAGGATTGAGATTATTTAACTTAGTTCCCTTGGCTCAAATTCGAAACGGTTTTGTGACTATTGATACAAGTGGGCTCTACGAGTTGAGTAGAAACTTGAATATAAACTCAAAGGAAAATCCTCTGCAGTCCGCATCTAATAATATTCACCAACAACCTAAAATTTACGTCAGTCCTGTTCAGAGGTTTTTGGCCAATGCGGAAGAAGAATGGGGAAAGGTTCTGCGTTTAAAGAGAGTTGTTCCTAAACATCGGTCTTTCAGCTATACAATAGGTACTGATGGCATCTCGCTACATTTGAACTTGAAAAAACAGANGTTGTGCTTAAATACGTCTTGGACAAAGTTCAAAGAGGACTTCCTGTTGGAAACTTGCAGTCCTCTGAGGGTGGAATAATGAGACAATTATTTGTGGGGGCTTTTCATTATTTACGCAAAGGCATTGGGGCTGGGCTTGATAACGAAGATATTGCGTTGTCTATTCATGAGTATGTGATGCTTGCGAAGATACGCCAATGCGAGTTGCCGTCTATCGAAGGACTATGTAAGTCAATCGACACAGTAGTCATGCAGTACCAGACAAATTGCCAAGTATATGTTTCTACAACTCTTTGGGGACGAGTACACAGATGGGCGAGGCATTTGTTGGAGATTCAATTACCGGCTGTTTTCAAAAACTGTGCCCGAAGCAAAGCAGCTGCTACTTACTTAATGTCATGTCTTCTATACGAAGAACCATCAGAAAAAGAACGCAAGAGACCCTCTCTTCAAAAAAAGTTAGTGGAGTTTTGTAAGAAGAAAGGTCTGGAACAAGAATTAGATTTGGCATTAATCGATGTTTATACAATTCTGCTACAAAATACGCATTGTGCTGGTCTGTGTTTGAATAATATCTCTGTGAACACAAATTGGGATAAATACTTTGGATTAATGTGGGTGATCCTGAGACAGTTTGAAGAATATGGACGAAAAGACTGTGAGAGTAGAGCCCAAGAGCAAAGACGTGGAAGAGGATTGAAATTATTTAACTTAGTTCCCTTGGCTCAAATTCGAAACGGTTTCGTGACTATTGATACAAGTGGGCTCTACGAGTTGAGTAGAAACTTGAATATAAACTCAAAGAAAGATCCTCTGCAGTCCGCATCTAATAATATTCACCAACAACCTATAATTTACGTCAGTCCTGTTCAGAGGTTTTTGGCCAATGCGGAGGAAGAATGGGGAAAAGTTCTGCGTTTAAAGAGAGTTGTTCCTAAAAATCGGTATTTCAGCTATTCAATAAGTACTGATGGGATCTCGCTACATTTGAACTTGAAAAAACAAATATTTAAAACAGAATCTACCATTGATGAATTCGAATATAGTATAGAAGACCCAAAAGTTTACTCACCAGTGGATTTAAAGGATAGGACTGTGGTTGGTATTGATCCAAACAGAAAGGACTTGTTCATGGCTTATGATGGTAAACAGAAGTTTCAGGTTACTGGTAAAGAATGGACACATATGTCGGGTATAACAGCAGCAAAGAAGAAACGAGAGAATTGGTTGAAGAAACGAAATGACATTGTGAATGCAAATTCCAATGTACCTACATCAAAGGTATCCCATGTTTCGGATCTACATAATCATTTCTTTTATCTCTTTGCTCATTTGAATTTATGGTTTGACTTTTATGGTTCCAGGCAATGGAGGCAGTTGCGAAAGAGATCAAGTATCAAACGACAACAAGCTCTTGATTTAATAGTGAATCGAATTATTGGCAAAACTGAAAGGAAATGTTATCTTGGTCACAAAGGAGTTAATGCTAAGCAGAGCCGGTCATACAATAATGTGTTTGTTGCTTTTGGTGGTGGTCAGTTTAGTAGTACTTCTCGTGGACATCATCCGATTCCTAGACGTTCTTTGATCAACGCATTGAAACAGAGAAAGATTCCCATGAGACTTGTTGATGAGTTCAGAACAAGCATGCTTTGTTGTAAATGCAAGGAACCGTTACCAAAGAGGGGAATGTGGCACGTGAAACGATGTGATAATTGCAACATCGTTTGGAACAGAGATGTCAATGCTGCAGTGAACATCAGAGACGTTTTCATCTCAATGAATGCATCCAATGGAGTCAGACCAGAAAAATTCTCAAGATCATACAAATTTTGTAGCTCAACCAATGCTTAATTGCGGAGGGTCTTACGGAGTACATTGCTATTTTATAGCGTTTGTTACATATACCGAGTTGAGTAGTTGGAATTCCGCGTTTTTCAGTCTAGTGCTGAATAACGTAGCACAAAAGTGCTGATTACTTAAACTCANACCAAAGCTTAATTGCGGAGGGTCTTACGGAGTACATTGCTATTTTATAGCGTTTGTTACATATACCGAGTTGAGTGATTGGAATTCCGCGTATTTCAGTCTAGTGCTGAATAACGTAGCACAAAAGTGCTGATTACTTAAACTCCGAGCACAAGGCAGAAAGAAAATTCCCTCATAAACACGAGATAGTTTATTCTTTATCTTACATTGTTAAGGATTCCAGATAAGCAAAAATATATAAAATGTATGTTAACCAAGAGGACCCTTCTGTTGAAACGTTTGACCGGTTCGCATGGAAGAACCATACATTGCATTTCCTTCGTTACCGATATAAGTGAAACCTTGAAACTGATCTTGCACTGACTTTGATAAAGCAGGAGCATTTTCAATATAAGAATCAGTAGGTGTTTCACTTGTGAATTCATCTGAGAAGTTTGATGTATCTGTTGCTGAGCTCTAAAGATCAATATTTCGCATAGATTATAACTTACAACATTAGGACGGAAAGGAGGAATCAACAACTTTTTGTTCAGTTTATCCCAGTCAATATTTTCGAAAAATGGATGTTTCCTGATTTCATCTGCTCCATTAGCACCTAAACGCCTGTTTGGATCTCTTTCAAGAAGCCTGCTCAAAATTGCTTTACCCAATGGAGAAACGACAGGGCCTTCTACGCCAGAATCATCAGGAAAGCGTAGAGGATCTGATAAAATTTTACGGTACATTTCGTTCGTGTTTTCTGAGTAAAATGGAGGCAGACCAACAATCATCTCATACAACAAAACACCAAGAGTCCACCAGTCAACTACTTTAGTGTACCCGTTGCCTATTAACAGTTCCGGAGCAAGGTACTCTGGAGTGCCACAAAATGTATTCGTGGTATCATCTTTTGTCATGTTTAACTTACAAAGCCCAAAATCGCAAAGAGCAATATGTCCAGTGTAGTCCAAAAGGATATTTTCTGGTTTTAAATCTCTGTAGATAATATTGTAACGGTGCAGGCATTCAAGCGCAGATAGCAGTTCAGCAGCATAGAATTTAGCCCTTTCTTCGTGGAAACAACCTTCTGTTTGCAAATGATGAAACAGCTCTCCTCCATTGACAAACGCCAATACCAAGTAAAGTTTGTCAGGAGATTGAAACGAGAACTTTAAGTTCACAATGAATGGATTCTGCATTTGGGCCAGAACATTTCTCTCAGCCAATGTGTGCTCCACTTCAGATCGCTCCACGATATTCGCCTTTCTTATAATCTTCATTGCATAAATGCGACTTGTATCTTTCTTGCGAACTTGCATAACTTTACCAAAACTTCCCTTTCCGATAACTTTGAGTAAATCAAAATCTTCAATAGCCATAGGCTTTCTCGTTCCAACCTTGCGGAAGAGAAGCTGTATGTGAACTTCACCAGCGACTGAGCCATTTGGTGATATTAGAGGAAACCAGGCATCTTCTGGTCTCTGGTCCAAAAACTTTGGCTTGACACGAACTGTCCCAATAACGACAGTCTCTTGAGCAGGCTGCAATGGAGCCCTCGTCTGTTTCCTAGCGTTATTCAGTAGAGATGAAGCAACAGGCTTTTGACTCTGAACAGCAGAGTTAAGCCGTTGGTAGAGCGCAACCGAAACTTCGGAATCTCTCGACACGTCAAAGTTTGCTCTTTGAGTCCATTTGAGCGCATTAAGGTCGCCTGAAGCTTCCGCGACAAATTCGTTCTTATCAAATTCGATAACTGCGTATGGAAGACCAGCTGCGGAGGTTGCGTTAAGTCCTTGAAGGTTTCTTGCTTCGACAACTCTGACTAAGAGAATTCCAGCTGATACATTGACTTGTATTGACACTGAAGAGTTCTGAGAAGATCCAGCCGCAGGTGCAGGCGTGGCTGATGTGGATGCGACAGAAGGTTGAGTCTGACTTGCTGGTGGTTGAGCATTGTGACCGCTTGCAGCGGGTGTAGCAGAGTTCAGCTGATTACTGAGAACGGTTTCGCCTGCTGAAGTTAAGTATGATAAGACTGGAGGTGCGATACCTTTAGAGGCTTTCTTAGTCAACTTTGCGAACATCCAAAAGATCTGGTTTGGTGAAAACTATAAATAGCGCCGCTTTTGAACTTGCAAGTTTCTGATCTTTGAAGTCGAACTAGTTCACATTCTTTAGTGATATTATTTTACATGAACATTCTGCACCACAAATCATGGCATGTCTACAATAAGGATAACATAGAGAAGGTTAAGAAGGACAAAGCTGAAGCAGCTGAGAAGGAACAACGAGAGAGTGATCGCAAGAAGAAGGCTGATAAGGAAAAAAGACTTGAGCTTCTACGGGAGAAATCTAAAAAGCAATATGGAGCAACTGAAGATGTGATGCGCGAAGAGCCAAAGGAAGATCATGCAAATGTTGATTCTGCTCTTACTGCAAAGGATAACCAAAAGCCCAGACACATAAACTTTTTCTATGATGAAGAGCAGGCCAATGCGAAATACGGCAGAGGAAATGAAAAGCGTAAGCGTGAAGAGAAGCAAAAGTTGGACGAATTGGAAAGAAAGCACACAATTTGGCATTTAGACAGCGGCGCTAAAGATCATCCGTGGTATTTAGATGACAACCTAGGCAAAGATCGCACCGAAGATGATCTGAAACGGCGGCGACACGCAGGCGATCCTCTGGCGCATATGAAAATACCTGAGCGGAAGCAAACGATTCAAAGCTCTCAAACAGCTTCAACGTCTTCAACGAGTGGCAAATCGAAAATTGAAATTCTCCGTGAGCAAAGAATGCACAGGGAAATAGAAGAAAAGAAGCGAGTATTATCTAATCGGAAGTAATTCATTGTGGAGGTCATTCGAAAAGTTTTGCAAGTTCAAGTTTCAGCTATATCTGAATCTCATCTTGGAATTGAAGCAATGATTTATTGTGGTTATGCTAGAATAGAAGCTTTATCCTGGACCCACGACGTTGCTGGAGCAGCCTTGTCACTCGGTGCCAATACAACTGAACAGGATGGATTATTATCGCTTAAATACTTTCTTGCAACGTCATTAACATCTTCAAGAGTGACTTCCATTAAAGCTTGACGTCGCTTCTGTCTTATTTCTGGAGTGATAAAATTGCTGAACTCTGCCATGCCTTCAGAGGATGCAGATATTGGTGCATCCATCTGCCCAAATATAGTCAATTTAGCTTCATTCAACTCCTCTTCTGTGAATTTATGAGATTGAACCCATTCACAAGCTTTTCTGTATGTTTCAACTGAATTGGATGGATTTGGATCTCTGTATGAATAGAAAGAAAACATTCCATCCGAATAAGCACAACCTCCTCCATACGCACCACCTTTTTCTCTAATCTCTCTATGCAGGTAGTAGTGGGTCATCAACTTGGCCAGAACTTGCAACTTGATTGCATCTGGATGAGCAACAGGAACAGTTTTGATCGCTTTAGCCGAAAAACTAGTATTAAACGGTAAACTTAACCATAACAAAGAACTGTCTTTTGATCCGTCGGCTGTTTCCGCTTCGATGAAAGCATTTTGATCGTATGGAGTTTGCAATGGAGTGTTACTAAGAGCTCCTGTCAATTTCATAATGTTCTTCTTGTTTTCCTCTTGGCTCTCATCAAAAATACAAGCATATCTACTTTGGAAGGATGTTTTGATGATATTCTTAAGTACTTTGTCCAACTCATAAGTTAAAGATTCAAAATCAATTAATTGGTTCAAATACTCTACAAAAGTTAATCCAGACTGTAACTCGCCAATTCTGTGGAATGCTGAGAGTTTTGAAGCTGCAAGTCTCATCGCATATCTATGACCGCTATCAGACACAGAATTAGACAACGAAGCAGACAGAGACGTTATCAAAGTCTTCACTTTAGGAACATTCTTCTGAAAGTCGGTCTCATTCCAGCCCAAAGCAAGAAGGTCGTAGAGTACATCCAAGTTTTTATCTAAACAATATCCTGACGTTGATACTCCCAATTGGAATTTGTTCGAGTCTTTCTGCGCACTAGAGAGGAATGAAGAGAAATGGATTCCTCCTGTCTTCTGCCTAATCTGTTCTTCAAACTCTGCAGGCGATAACGAAGATGTTCCGAGATGCCCCATCAAATTGGTCACCAGAGGCAGCAGTTTTAATGTTTCCGTCTCCAAGCCACTTGACGAAGTATGAATTGATTTGAAATACGTTATTCCATTTGTTTTGGACTTTCTCCAATAAACTGGAAAACTGCTTATCTGACTAAGGTCAATTGGATACGATTTTCCATCTTTTGGTATATCTTTGTGTACATTCAATAGAGGAAGGCAGCCATTGTTGGTCTTCGTCTCTTGTTGACTCTTTAATATATGGGCTTCTTCAAATATCTTTGTTTTGTCGGTACCAGACAGCTTTTCTACTTTGTCTTTCAGTCTCTTAGCTTCATTGTCGTTCAAATGCTCAATATACTCTGCTGATGGTTCCATGCCAAAGACCAACTTGTTATTATTCAACATATGTTGTTCCACAAGCTTGTTAAAGAACCTGCTATCTTCCTTCATATCCAAGCGTAATCTTTCAATGAATTCAGATGTTTTTAAACTCTGGCTTAAATCAATGTCCTTCGATGGATCACTCAAAGACCATGCTGAAACTACAGACTGAGCAAGACCTAAACCAAAAGAAGATGTTCTGTTTTTCATGTTCAACTCGATTTGATGTAGAACAGCTTCGACCCTCTTCATGTCGAATTCTTGCTTGGAGAATTTCTCAAGAACATCCATTATGGTTTCTTCTACTTTTCCGAAATCTTCTTTTTTCAATCCTTGTAATCCAACGGAGAAGCTTGTCGGTAATGTACTAGAATCGTATCCAGTATTTGCCGTGAAATCACTTCCCAAATTCGTGTCAATTAACGCCTTGAACATTGGACTAGCTTGACCATCAACAAGTAAGTATGATAAAATCTTCATCACGAAACACGAATAATGATCGTTAGGCTCATTCGTGATGAATGAAACCGATAACTTGCCCTGTCTTTCAGGATCTCCCATTGGGTCAGGTTGACATTTCTCGAAGATTCTCTCAGTTCTTTCAAGCTTGGTCAACTGAGCCTGAAACAGAGTCCTGGATGGTTCTATCTTTTCATAAGCTTCCAATTGTTTACTTAAAGCTGATAAATGCTGCTCAAAGGGGTAACCATTTCCATAAGAGTAAAACATTCCGTTGCTTGGATGATAATGCTTCCTGTGAAATTCAACCAGCTGCTCATGAGTTAAATCAGTGATATACTCTGGGTCGCCACCGCTGACATTCTCATACGCCGTGCCCTTCAATAAATGCTGTTGCGCTCTTTGACAGAACCACGCAGAAGAATCACTAAATGCACCCTTCATTTCATTATAAACGACACCTTTGAATATAATGCGACTCTTTGGGTCATTCAATTCTTCATGTTCTAATCTCCAGCCTTCCTGTTTAAAGTCCATTTTCCTGAGCAGAGGATTGAAGCAAGCATCAAGGTAAACTGAGCGCAGATTTTCGATATCTTTCTTGTTCTCTGATGAGAACGGATACATTGTCCAGTCTGACGCTGTCCAGGCGTTCATGTACGAGGCCGTCGACCTGTTGAGCATCTTAAAGAACGGATCTCTAACAGGATACTTCTTGGATCCACACAATGTCGTATGCTCCAGAATATGTGGCACACCCGTGCTATCAGTAGGCGTAGTTCTGAACGCAACACTAAATGATATCAGTCAGCCTGACAGGGGATACACACAGATTTACCTAAAGACATTGTTGCTGTCATCCCTGTCGATATGAACATACAACGCACCGGTCTTCTGGTGCTCCAGCTGGAGCATTCTTAGTGATAGCGCATCCACATTTGTTATGTTCTTGACTTTAAATTCATGCAGAGCATTTCCAACTTTGAGCTCATTAGCTGATGTACTCAAAGCGCGTTTGAACGACTGCACAGCTTTGATCATTGATTAAATGGAAAGTTTCTTTTAAAATAGAATCTGGACTTTATTGATCTCTTTATGCGTTGACGCTTGTGCTCTCCTTCTTGGAAGATTGATGCCTAGAGGTTGATTGTTGGTTAGTTTGCGTTGAATCGAATTGCACCACATTGATTATGTACTTGAAGTATAATCTGGAAAATTGAAGCAAGACAACAGCCGCTAATGCTCTTATAGAATATGATAGCCTTGCTTCTAGAAACAATACAGCAATAAAGGCTACAAGGAAACAGGCCAATTGTCCTGCAATTGCATAACCTACTCGTGCTATCAATTCAAAAATACCAGGACCATCGTTCTTCTTCCGTGACAGAGTCATATTAGCTAATCTTGTTTTGACTCTGCCAATTATCCATAGTGAAATGATTGCGACGATGATCTCAAGCAAACCAGCATAACCATAGAACGCAAAATGGGCACTCCATCGTAAACCTTTGACGCCCTCTGGATCTTGCGGAACCAATATCACAGCTGCAATATACACACCAGCCAAACTGATGTAAAGCACCATCAATATCGGCAAGAGCTGTTTTGGATATTGTAACAAGTTATCAAACACGCGAAATCTCTGTAACACCAAAGCAATGTAGACACTACTGAACAAAGCAAAGATGGTCTCTCCAGTTATCTCGAATACCGGTTTGCCCGTCTGCTTTATAAAATCACTTGGATCTAGGAAATCGGCAAGTACGAAGCAGGTGTAACCGAAAACCCATGCGATCGCGAGCACTAGGAACCATAGATAGAACTGACCTGGAGTCTCCTTGTATGTTCTCACAGCCAGAGCTAAGCCGAATAAAGATATGCTCAGAGACGCAGAGTCTATCAAGACCAGCGGGATTGATATTGAAGTACCAGACATCAGAGAAGTCTAAAAATAGACGGGGCTTAGAAAATGAAAATTTGGTCCATGCGAAACACAAGATATTTAATATTTCAAAAGATATCATGTCTGTTTCATAACCGGAAATTTTTTATTTCTATTGCGACAATATGATGGCAACTTCTGAGCTTTCCGCTTTGACCGACCGTAACTTCCACCGACAGTCTGAACTTACACTTAGGGATTTCAAAAGAACCCGGAAACGTCCAGTTACTTATAGAAAGGTCTAAATTGTATTTGGCGCAGGAAAAGTACGAAGAAGCTTTTGCTGATATTAAAAAGGCGTTGGCTTTGGAGCCCAAAAATGTTCAGCTGAACGCTCTGGCTCAGGAAGTTATGCAACAGCAGCTCGCAAGAAGCAAAATTGTTGAGGATTTGTCTGTGCCAAAGAACTTTAGAGAGCTACTGGAGAAGGAATTGGGAAAATTCAATGGCGACGGTTCTTCTTCAATGGAAATTACTGAGTTGGTCATTGTCGCTTTGGAACGTATCGTCAAGATTAGTGCATCCTCAGAGGATTACCGTAAAGTGTTGATCAAAGAGAATATGGTTCATATTTGTTGTGGTTTGTTGCGACAACAAGCGCAGAAGTCTCGCTTTGTTGCTGATAAGAAGAGACCATTCTTGCTAAGAGGCCTTCTAAGATTATTGGCTCAATTAGTCGATGCGGCAAGTGAATTAGCTCAACTGGAACCGACCTTCAGAGTTGTTTCATCAAAAGAAATTGGAACCTTGCTTGCTTGGCAGTCTGAGGAAGACTTGTGCCGTTTGTTATTCGACTTTATGGTATCTGTTGTAAAGAAGCTGGCATCTTTGGAACGTGATAGCTCAGAGAAGAAAGGATTTGAACCAGTGTATGCTGAAATAGTCAACTCTGTCGGTCATGTCTTGACAGCTCTTGATAGTAAGGCAAGCAAGACTTTGTTTTTTAAGTCAATTCTTCAAGTATTTCCCAACTGTTTTTTATTGGATAAGTTCATTATTGAACAGAATGTGTTGAAGAAGTTGCTCGTCGAAGCGTTTGATGTTGGAGGAAATGCTATGCTGGTCATGCTATTAGTTCAATTAAAGTCTTCATTGCAGAGTTTTCCTGATGTTAAAATGGAAGACGAAGCAGTTAAGAATTTAGGGATTATAATAGGTTCTCTATTTACAGAGTTGTTCTCTAAAAACAAGAAGCTTACCGCTTTGAATATTGTTAACTGTGTTATGCAAGTCCATGTTCCTCTTGGAAAAGAGATCTTTTCTAAATCTGGGTTCATTCACGAAATCATGGATTGCTTGGAGTTTGAGCCAGATTATATTCAGCAGGTTACATTGGAACTATTGTCTAATGCTTGTGCTGACAAAGATTCTCGATCTTTAGTTAGTAACAGCGTAGAATGTATGGAGTATGTAGAAGATGTTGCCAGAGGAAGTGCTGGGGGTAATAAGGTGAATGATGTGTTGAAGAATCTTGCTCTCATTGTGGAAACCAAGATTGAAACAACAGCGAAGCCTGACCCTTTAATGCAGCAAGCAGGCCAGAATCCTCAACCAAATCATAGCTCAACAGAAGCTGATAAAGTAAGAATAGCAGATATGTATATGAGACAGATCATTACAGAAACCAACAATTCAACTGCTATTGAAGGACTAGCTTTGCTTTGTGTGAATCCTGGTGTAAAAGAGCTAATCATAGCATCATCGGAGTTTCTTTCGAAGATCTTTGCATTAACAAAATCATCTCAGGGTACTGAATTATATGGTATTGCGTTGATACTTGATCAGTTGACCTCGTATAAACCAAGACTGACTGAAGAACAAAAGCAGATCCAAAAAATTCGTGAGTTTGCAAAAGAAGCCATGAAAGAAGTAGATGATCCGAGAAACAATGATGAAGCGGTAGAGAAAAGAGTCCAGAAGCTTGTCTCAGCTGGAGTCTTGGGCGCTTTGTTTAATCTGTGCAAGAATGCATCAGGCGATGAAATGAAGTTGCATGTTTCACATGTTTATCTCGCATGTGCCAAACAGACACATCTTAGAGGCAAAATGCTTCAAGGTGGTGCTGTCAGGGCATTACTTAACTTGACTAAAATCGAAGATTTGAAAAGATTAGAAGATTTTAGAGGTGATCCAGATGAAAAGTATCCAAAGCATGTTCTGCTTGCTGCTCAATCGCTGGCAAAGATTGCAATTACACAGGATCCACACATTGCTTTCACAAACACTGCATCGCAGCTTGTCCGTCCCTTTTTGTATATGTTAGAAACATCTAACGAGTTGTACCAGTTTGAGTCCTTGATGGCTTTAACAAATTTGGCAAGTATGAGAGATCATAACGGAGAGACTATTACTAGACAATTATCAGAAAAAAAGAGTCTTTCCTTAATACAAGGAGCAATTTTCTCTGATAACAAGAAAGTTCAACAAGCTGGTGTAGAATTGATGTGCAACTTAGTCTCTGTTAGGCCTTGTGCTGAAGTAGTCTCAAAATCTGCGAACTGGATCAAGTTACTTGCCGCTTTGTGTGATGCTGACGAGTTCGGAACAAGAATTGCAGCAAGCGGTGCTCTTGCAATTTTAGTTAATGCCGCTCCGGATTCAAGAACTCTTGTTTATGAGTTGGATATTTCCCCGAGAATCATTACAAGTTTGTTGAAAGAAGAAAAATGGGAAATACAATGGCGAGTTTTGGAAATTTTGAGAGCTCTTCTAGAGGATAACAAAGATTTTATTCCAAAACTCGTTGCTGAGTTTTCTGAATTCAAGAAGCGTATCTCTGCCTTGTCAAAGAGCGATAATCCTAACGTGCAATCAAGTGCTGTTGCGGTGTTGCTGACTTTCAATTAAATTCTTTTATTGCTGTTTGAACACAGAAATATTCTTCTCTTTTACGACTTTTGAAAACCAACTGGTTTCGCTTCCCTTAATTTTACCTTGCCATCTTTTCAATTTTGGTTGATATCCACCTTTGATGTCTTCATAACAAGATGTTATGTGTTCTGATAGACTCTGTACTTTCTCAGAGTTACCTAGAATGAAAACTGAAACTGGATTAGAGCCAAGAGCTAAAAGTAGACAGAATTCTCCTGTTGGCTCAAATTTCGTAGCCAAATCGAATACAAACGAATTAATCCACTGATTATCTTGTATTTCGAAGTCTGCATATGCTAGAATCTTATTGTTTGAGAGTTCTGCTTGTTTCGCAAGGTCAGCAGAAAGATACGGTATCAGCGATTTACCAAAAGAAGACGATTGTTTCATGACATCTTTGAGCTGCACCTGAAGACGATTTACCATTTCCACAATATCCTGCTGTTTACACTTGAGACTTTTCGCGATTTCAACGTTAGTTAGAAATTGTTCTAGCAAATACCGTCGTGCTCTGTCACCAAAGCGGAATGACAATCTATAATTCTTTCCTCTTACTTTCTCAGTAACAGGACTCAGCACAACTGTCTTTAAGTCTGTAGAATTATTTACATGCGTTCCACAACAAGCGTTTAAATCAATTGAATCAATATGTATCCATCGCAGAGAACCAACAGCCTTCGCGCTGATACCATCGACATCAAGTTCCTTAACTCTCTCGCTCTCTTTAGAACTCAACTGATCATACTTGGACTTGTCTAAAACAGAGAACTTGATGCCCTCGTCAATGATGCGTTGAATATCAACTTGCAATGTTGTGATATCCTCTGGGCTTGGTTGCTTTCCATTACAGTCCAATTCAACGGTACACCACGCGTCACCAAAAGACCAGCCGACAGTTTTCCAATTGAGTAATTTATCAGCCCTTGCACTTAGTAAATGCTGACCAGAGTGTTGCTGCATTGCATCAAATCTTCGCTCCCAATTGACCTCAACCAGGACTTTCGAACCAACCTGTACTTCTTCATCGACAACATGTACAGGTACCAAATCTCTACGTTTCACATCTAGCACGTTTATCACACCATTTATGTTTCCGGTATCGTTCAATTGACCTCCTCCAGTCGGGAATAACACGGTATCTGCCAACACGACTTCATACTTTCCATTACCAACATCTTTGCACTCCAAACATTCTGTCTCTAAAGATCGGAGATAAGAATCTGTTTGACACTTCAATGCTCCAACGATTTGGGCAGGCATATCAACTTTAGAAAAAAACATAAACGCAAAGTCTATTTAGTGGTTCCAGACCGCATTGAAGATACTTGAAACGTGTATATAAATGAAAGAACCAGTAGTATTAAATAGTAGCCTCCTGATATGATCAAAACTGTCATTGTTCTAGTCGTCATTCTGCCCCATTTGGTAGAATTGTCTCGAAATATCAAGACACCATTCTCAGTATAGGGATAAATAACAACATTATGAATTAAGTTCAGCCGAGCTAAAGTATAGAATATCATAAATACCAAAGATATCAGACTTGAGCTTACTATCGCAATAATCACCTGAAACATGTAATTGTTCTTTATGAACTTGCCTTGAATAGAAACGAAATCCGTAAACTGATAAATGAAATAATTGCTTGTAAAGTCTCTTATTAATGATAAGCTCAGTGTGCGCAGAGCTTCGAGAGTCCATCCTCGATCATATGCGTATCCCATAACACTGACACTTGTACTTAGATCGCGATACTTCTCGGTTGTCCAGAGTGACAATTTAGACATTTCAATACCTGTATTATACATCCATCCGTTGAGCTCCATAGATGCAACTTTTCTTAATGAATACTGATCGTTACGATAATTGTACTTTACGATTCTATCATTTACAGATCTTTGTCGAGCATAAGCAGCAAGATATCCTCCGTAAATATCATGGCTCAGCGCATAAATAGAAAAATGACCCAAAAGCCCTTCCTTAAAACAATTTCCTTCATACGTATATTCTCTGAATGCATAACTAATATTCTTTGCCTTCATCCACCGTAACATGTCATACTTTACCGGTGTCATGAATGCAGAATATGTATCGAGCCGCATAAAGTATTCTAAGTCTTGTACGGAGGGATTGTTGAAGAATTTCCTGTACCAAAACTCTGTGAGACGAGCTGTTGCAATAGTGTGATATCGTTGATCGTCACAACTCAGTTCCACATCTTTTGGCACAAGGTTAGTATTGAATTCCACTGCTCTGTAGTCAGGCACGGCATAGAATTGCACTTGAGACCTCGTAGATTTCCGTACTATATCGAATACTTTTATATCAAATGGTTGGAGTGGATCGTAAAACAAGTACACAGGGTATTGATAGAAATCATTAAAGTTCTTATCCAGAAGCATCAAGGATTGCTTTAGAGGCCGTATCTTTGTGAAGTCCATAAAGTAACATATCGCAGCCTTTGGCTTGTCCACACTAAGGGATTCTATGTGGCGGAATAATCCATAAAAGTCATCATACAGTGATACCATGACAAATGATGAAGTGATCAGTAGGAACCACACATAAAATGATACAATAAGAAGTTCTAAATAGAACTGTAGTGGTATCCTGCCAAACATTTATCGAATAAGAAGACCGGTTTATTTTTGTGTTTTAGAAACTAACGACGCAGCTCAGGCGGAAACGGTGGTTCAAACGGATCAGCCAAAGCGTTGATATCAAAAGTTGTTTGTAATGCGATACCACGTAGGGTTGTGTTACGGGGAAGATTCACCGTTGTGGATGGATCCTTCTTGAGCTTCCTGAACTTTAAGCGTTCCTTCTTGGCAACATCCAATAATTTCTCCACGTATTTGCGCGGTATTGGCTGCTCTACGATAGCTTCGGCATGACCAGATACGCCGCCCTGTAAAACTTGTGCAGGTTGATTATTGACACCCTTAACGAGCACCAACTGGCGATCGCGGTCATCATTCAGAACTTCGCCCTCTTTGCCTTTCCATGGGCCTCTAGTAACGCGAACAACATCGCCAACACTCAGAGGAGGCATCAGACGATTAAACCTCCTGAGCCTCTGCATCCTCCAGCCCATAATACAGTCCTGTCCCTTCTTTGTGAATTTCTTTGCTAAAGATATCAACTCAGTATTCAACGCAGACATTTTTTATAATAATAGATGCGGTTCGCAATTATCAAAAGAAACCCAAATTTTTCATAATTTTATTCATTAAGACCGGCAGCACTAGCGGCAGGCCCTTCAGAACGCATTGAATGAGCTCTTCATTGCTACGCGAAGCCCAATGGACGTTTTTATAGGTGAATTCATACGGAGATATATTGTCATTAATAGAGTTGCAATGAGGTGAAGAATCTACATTGTAACAAAGCAAAGATATCGCACAAAAAAGCCTTTAAGTGTCCCTTCTAAGATTTTATCAGTTCATCCTGAGAATATCTGGTATCGTTTTAATTTATGAAAGCTGAGCGCAGCAATAGTCTTGTCGCAACAAAAAGAGAGCGATATTGTTAAAACTGAAATTGAGTTCCTTACACCCTCTGTCCTCTTAAAAGATTCCATCGGGCATTGCATTCACATAAATCTTTCTGAAACTAATTTGAAGTTTTATCTCACGTATTCAAACGGTTATCTAGAAACACTATTCCACAAGTTTCACACAGTCTCAATATCACTCAAGTTTCTTTTGACTGCTGGGCGCTCTGGACGACTTGTATAAAGAGGAGGAGCTGCCAATTATCAAAAACGACAACAAGCCCCTAGCATCGACACTTTCCTTCTGTATCCGCTTCTGCTTCTTCTTTTGAATCTGTCCTAAGCATCAGTTTTGTTCGGTCAAGCTAAGCATACTTTACCTTTCTGGATCAAAGCCAACTGTTCCTTCCTCAAATATGTTTCCCTCTGTGCCAACTGAGCCATCAAAGTTTCGATGCGGGCAATCGCTTCCTTCTCACCATCGGACAAATCTACACGGCCCAAGAATGGCTCCAGCATGTTCTGATGTTCTTTATACTCCTGAACAACTTCCGCCAACTGGGCTTAAGTGAAACTGAAGCGGGCGTTATTTGCGATTCTTTGTTCGTCGTTCATCTTGATTTCACTGAAACAAAAAAGGAAACCGCGTGACTCCAATCATTGTGTTGCTCAACGATGTTTCAACGAATAGTATCACAGGATATAAAAGATTTTCTAGCCGCACGCTCTTGCAACAAAGATTTAAAACTGAGTTCGTAACGGTTGTTGTGGTAGGAGTCTATTCAGTTAGTCTTCACTTACTAACGTTAACTTCACAAAGGCAACAAGTCAAGAGGAATCTCACTATTCCAAAAAGACTAGTCCTGATCACTTACCTTTGAAGGGTGAGGCTGAGTGCTATCTTCACGAAAGCCACTTGAAACAGGCATGTCAGCCTCTTTCCCAATCCAGACCATTTCAGACGCGATCTCACGACCCAACTCTTCCAAACAGATCAAAGCCAACGATCTTCCTTCAACTACCAGGCTGATTTAACCTTCCTGACGCGATATCAGAGACAAAACTCCAATTATCACATCTTGCTAGTAGTGATTAATGTGAATACAAAGTATGCATATGTCGCGACCCTGAAAGACAAGACTTAGGATACAGTACTGAATGCATTGGACAAAATACGCCAGCAATCAATCAATGATGGACGCCCATTGAAAGATCTGCAGACGGATAATGGTAAAGAGTTTCAAAACAATCGCATCACAAACTGGATGAATGAGCACAACATAACATCACAGTATTGTGAGAAGGATGATAAGAAGTGTCTAGGAGTAGCAGAGAGATTCAATCGCTCAATAAAACTAATGATTGAGAAGCATTTAACAATTAAGAACACAAATAGGTGGATTGATAAGTTGCAAGACTTTGTGCAAAACTACAACTCATCGTTTCATAGTAGTATCTCAAAGATACCAGAGCAGCTAGAAATGTATGATGAAGCTGAACTGATAAGGAAGAGCATTGATCATAACAATCGCGTCACGAATACTGTAATCAAACGAGGTGACTTTGTAAGATTATTGAATAAACGAGGTGCATTTGAAAAAGAAGGACAGAGATTCACTTTGAAAGTTTACATTGTCGAAGAAGTGGGGTTGAATAGTGTTCATGTAGAAGGCAAACATCAAAAGTTCAATTTGTTTGAAGTGCTGAAGGTATCCCCGTTAAGTCAAGACATTGATAACTCATTGAGGCAAAAGCAACTTGATATTTACCGAGCAGATAAACGCATTCAAGAACGCGAAGGTATTGAGCCTGATAGAAGACAAAGTAAAAGATTAAGAAAGTTATTTATTTTGTGAAAGTCTTCTGTCAAGAATTCAATTTAGTTTTCTTCCAATCAAGTAAACGACACTCGCAATTAGCAGTTTGAATAAATACTTCTTGCTCATTATTAAATGGCGGTAAAACAGTACGGCGGTTCTCCTTCGGAACTTTGATTTCCCAAAGACCAACAAATCGGGCTGTTACGGCAACTGAGCCGTTCGGAGGGCGTATATAAAGTAAATCAGCTGCTTCACGAGTCCCGGTGGTGGATGCGTTTTCTGTCCATCTGGCCAAGGCAACGATTCATCAGTTGGGGCTGAGTGCAAGCCAAATACCCTGTATGTGCGAATCACTTCGTTGCCAGTCGGAGCTCTTTCGCACAGCTTACTCATGGCTTCCATGTTGTTGCGCCAACTATTACTTTGTTGATAAGCATTAATAGCATCCTTATTGGCAGTGATAAATTCTTCCTTCTCCATTTCCAGTTTGTTCAAGAAAATAATTTTTCCCCTTTTTGTCGAATCTTCAAATGGATTACGACCGCAAACTCGACGCTGTTGAGCAAGAAATCAAGGCATTAGAAAACAGCGAAGAATACAAGACTTTGGCCAAGAAGAACCGCGCCTGGGCTGCTCCTAAACCAACCGAAGCAGAAAAGGGCGAATGGGGGCTGTTGAAGGAAAAGCTTGCTGAATTGAAGGAAAGAAGGCGGGATTACGTCCAAATCATTCTTTCAACGAATGATCATTCAGTGAGGAAAGCCGATTCTACGCGCAAAAAGTACAAGAAAGACACGGCCATCAAGGACGAGAGGCTGTTTCTGTCCACTATTGCGAAAAGAATGTGGGAACAATTCGGTTTTCCAGTTGAAATTGAAGACTCTCCGACATTCGGCGATGTGATTAAAGCGGCTGAATTAAGAAACAGCTATCAAGTGCGTGATTATTTCAGAAAGAGGGCAGCAGGTAAAGTGGATGCAGACCAAATCAAAGACTCCAATACCGAAGATGAGTGGATTAAGATGATTGAAATGAATAGGCGGGTCAATCGACTGTTGCACGATGAAATGGTGAAGAATGACGATGGAAGTTATCGATTGGTATTGGAGAGCGAGGAGTATAAAGGTGATGCTTATTTATATGAGGGTCTTGTCAAAAA
>JALGPX010000009.1:0-11719 GCA_023515795.1 Amoeboaphelidium occidentale | reverse complement strand
CTGAAATGGCTAACCACTTCAACCAGATGAAACCCTTAGACGATAAAAAGACGGATAGCGAGCACTCATCCAACCAACCAATGATACCTTGATACTTCTCCTTACAGTTTCTTTATTGCTGATATATTTTCCACCAAATGATCATGAACACTAAAATCTACTAGTGCTAGTACTAAACAAACATAAATATAACGAATTGAATCGTATTCTATGAAAAGTTTTATTTAGTTTCTGCTGTGCTGTAAATCTTGAAACCGAAACTTGATTCACTGTCACAAGTCGCTTGAATCTTTTCTCGCTCAAACTCAGCTCAGCTCAAGCAAGAACAACTGAACTTGTGGCAACCACCAGAACCTAAACAACAATACAGAAATGTCATCCAACAACGCACAAGCAGAAGACGGCGGATGGAAGTTTGCCCAGTGCTTTGGCGATAAGGGGGAAGTCGAGGAAATCACTGAAGGTTTACTTTTGCGCTGTTACAACCGGATTATTCTCTAACAAGTTTCAGCTGACATAATCTCTGCCGTAGAATTCGATAAGACTGGCGACTACTTGGCAACCGGTGACAAGGGCGGAAGAGTGGTGCTGTTTGAGAGAAATAAGCAGGTTTGTGTTTGCTTGCGTTTACTGAGACTGAACCCGTGTGCGCCTGTAGAAGAAGAATTGCGAGTACAAATTTTACACAGAATTTCAGTCACATGAAGCTGAGTTTGACTATTTGAAGTCTGTTGAGATCGAAGAGAAGATCAACAAGATAAAGTGGTGCAAAAGGCCTGGCAACTTTCACTTGCTGCTCTCTACGAACGGTACTTTGCCTTAGCTTTGTGATGATCATTGTTCTTATGACTCTTTTTGTATGTGTGTAGACAAGACAATCAAGTTATGGAAGGTTTATGACAAGACTGTAAAGGCAGTCACAGAGAGCCAGCCCTTGTCGCAAAAGACCCTGAGCAAAGGGATCCAATTACCAAAGTTGGCCATCACAGACAGCTTTACCGCTGCTCAACCGAAGAGGGTCTTTGGCAATGCCCATACGTATCATATTAATTCAATTTCCATTAATACTGATGGTGAAACGTTCATTTCAGCAGACGACTTGCGAATCAACTTATGGAACTTGGGCGTATCAGATCAGAGTTTCAACATTGTTGATATTAAGCCTGTCAACATGGAAGAGCTCACTGAAGTCATAACAGCTGCTGAGTTCCATCCAATTCATTGTAATGTTTTTATGTATTCCTCTTCCAAGGGAACGATCAAAGTCGGTGATATGCGTCAGTCTGCATTATGCGATCAGCACGCAAAGGTTTTTGAAGAGGAAGATGATGATTCCACACAGAAGTCGTTCTTTAATGAAATATTGTCCTCTGTGAATGATATCAAGTTCAGTCCTGATGGAAGATACATTCTGTCTCGCGACTATCTCACTCTGAAGTTATGGGATTTAAATATGGAGTCGAAGCCTGTGAAAACATTCAATGTTCATGATTATGTCCGCCCGAAATTAGTTGACTTGTATGATAATGAGTGTCTCTTTGATAAGTTTGAGTGTTTTTGGAGTGGCGATGGAAAGTAAGCTTTAATAGTTGATAATTAGTTAACTCTTAAAAGACATGTAATGACTGGATCCTATAGTAACTATTTTCATATTTATGACAGGAATAATGCGAAATCAGAAGTGAGCTTACAAGCAGACAAGAGTGCGTTCAAGGCAAGAAGAACTGGCACAACGAAATCCAAGTTGAGCTTGGGTAGATTGAAGGGCAAGAAAGATGAGATAAACCCTGATACCGTCGACTATCAAAAGAAGATATTGCATGCCTCATGGCATCCAAATGAGTATTCCGTTGCTGTTGCGGCTACCAACAACTTGTTTTTATTTTCAACGTTGTGATAATAAGTGTTGCTGCAATAAAAGAGAAATCTTATGACAATTTTTTATTTTTTGAATCATGGGACAACCTTCGCGCAAAGGAACAAAAGCATGGCGAAGGAACATCGACATTAGCGATGTTGACGCACATTTGCGATCAAAAGCTCAGGACGAAATGATGGGGTAATTTTACTACAGGGACAATCTTACGTGTTTTCTTATTGAATGTAGTGGCGATGTTCAGAACAAATCTGATCATGAACTCTTTAAAGTGGACACGGCTGGTGATCAGACGGAATTTCCGCATAAAAGAAAGAAGAGATTATTGAAAGTTGATGAAATTCTGGCAGAGCGCTCTGGAGTTAAAGCAATGGAAGGAAAACCACGCGGCTCAAAACGACCAAGAGCAAAAGCATTCACTGATAAAGTCGAAAAGATCATAAAGCAGAGAAAGGTCAACACGGTAGCAAAGAAGCAAAAGGTTCCGCAGACTATTCAGGACATTTGGGCTGATGATTCCGTTCCTTTGGCTGCACAGAAAATGCCATCGCGTATAAATCCTCCAAAAGCATTTGTTGCAATCAAAGCTGTGGAAGTAGCACACCCTGGCGCATCGTATAATCCTTCACACGAAGATCATCAGGAACTTTTGCAGTTGGCTACCGACATTGAATTAAAGAGATTAGAAGAAGCTTCTGTTGGATCTCAGATTAGAAAGGATCAGCTTGTAAAACTCCAGAATGCTGGTGCTGATGCTACAATGAATGTCGACTTGTGCTCTGATGACGATGAAGCTGACGAAGAAGAGGAGACCCCTAAAGATAATGCTGAGCAAACTGAAGCTGTTTCTACAAACATTGCTAAAATCAAGAGGAAAAGCAAAAGCGTAAGGAACAAGGAAAAGAAGAGAAAGGAAGAACAAATGCGTAAAGAGGCAGAAGAGAAGAAGTTGAAAGTGCTACAGGATGCAGCTGATTTGGAGAAAATTCAGAAGGAATTAGAAGAAGAGGAAAGACAGAGGCAGGAAAGAAAAGCTAAAGAAGCTCAGAATGCTGTCCAGCCTGAACGTATTTCTACTTTGCCATTTAAAGAATTGGCCCCTGATGTCGCTCTTACTGAGGAACTATCTGAATCGTTTCGCGAACTGAAACCACAAGGAAATCTATTCAAGGACAGATTTAACGTGTTACAGAAGCGAAATCTGGTAGAACCGCGTCTTCCTGTGACTCTCAAGAGAAGGTATAAACTAAAGAGCGTAGAAAAGCATTCTTACAGAAACTTTAAATGAACTGAATAGAAATTAAATCCCTGTGGTGTTTGTTGCGTCGAATCTGTTGCCTTTTCCAGTCCATTTTGCAAAAATGTCCGGCGGTCATTCACATTACTACGAAGACAGACGAGGCGGCCACGACGACCGCAGAGGAAGAGATGATTATTATTCCAGAGGGGGCGGAGGTGCTGGCGGTGGACGTTATGACAGGGATGGACGAAGAGGATACGATAGCAGAGGTTATTCCAGTGGTGGTGGAGGAAGAGGACCGCCATCTCATGAGTATTCACGTTACGACAGTGGCAAAAGATATCACAGTGGTAGGCGCCATTCACCTCCTCCAAGAAGAGACTCCAGGGATGATCGCAATGACCACCAAATGCCTTTATTGGATGTTTTGCCTTTATCCCAATGGCCCAGAAAACTTCAGAATTGGGATGTTCCTCCTCCAGGCTATGAACATTTGACTCCCGTGCAAGCGAAACTTTCTGGACTATTTCCTTTGGCTTCACAGAGTGTTCGTACAGCTGCTCCAACCGGCGACGCTGGATTCTCTGGTTTGGCACAGTCTAATCCAGCCGCACAAAGTATCAACGCGCTGAGGCAAGCTAAACGTATTTATGTATCAAACATACCGCGTGGTGTTACTGAAGGTGCATTAGGAGATTATTTCAATGAGAAGATGCGGCGTATGATGCGTGGGGATACTGCGCCTGGTGGTGCTGTGACAAATGTTACCGTTAGAGAAGAAAAGGACTACGCATTTGTTGAGTTCCGTACTACGAAAGAAGCTGAATTGGCATTGAATTTTGACGGGCACGAATTTCGGGGTGTTCAGTTGAAAGTCAGAAGACCAAAAGAACATTTGGGCGAGACTCAGGAAGCAAATTTCTCAGGAAGCGCATTGCTTGACTCTGAACATCGTTTGTATGTTGGGAACATTCCCACGTTTGTTACTGATGATCAACTTAGAGAATTACTGGAAGGTTATGGTAAACTGAAATCATTCCAGTTGGTCAAAGACAGTTATGGTATTTCCAAAGGTTCTGCTTACTGTGAGTACCTTGACATTAGAGACACTGAGAACGCAATTAAAGAATTGAATGGTTTAGAAGTCGGTGATAACAAACTATTAGTGCACAGAGTCAATCCATTAGGTTCACTGAAACAGTCTGGACTCACAAAGAAGAAGGCATACAAACCACTCATGATGATACTCGCTGTTAATCCTTCAGAGATCAAAAGGTCGCGCATAATGGAAGTTTTGAATATGATCTCTAGAGATGATTTAATTGATAATTATGCGGAAGAATCAGAAACACTAAAAAAAGACTTGACTGATATTTGCCAAGATTTTGGGGAAGTTGAAGAAGTTAAAATACTGGATGAGAACGAACTGGGCAAATGTGAAACTACAAAGGTAACCATTTCCTGGTGTTTTGCTTAACTTTTAGTGTTATGTTGTTTTTAAGGATGAGGACGCTTGCACAAAAGCTGTTGATGCTTTAGCTGGAATGCAGTACTGTTCAAGATATTTATTGACTTCCTATTATCCAGAAACCAAATTCAAAGGAGGCAATTTTACGATAACTGCGGAAGAGCAATAGATTTTTCGTATTTCAATTTTTCGTTTTCTTACAGCTTAGCGATGTCGCCGGATACCAAAACTTTTACTTTGGAGGGAAAAGCCCTGAAGCTTTTGACATCCGAAGACATTCAGGAACACGTGAAAGCGATTAGAGCTTTGGATTCTCTGGAGGTGATCGTTCTGTGCGGCAATACAGTCGGAGTGGACGCAAGCAAAGACTTGGCCGAAGCATTGCGCAAACACACTTCCTTAAAAGTACGCTCGCATATTCCACCCTAATCGTCTTAGAAACTTCTCTTCAGTGACATTTTTACCGGAAGACTGCGATCTGAAATCCCAAAGTCGTTGGAATACTTTACGAACGCCTTGTCGAGCTTCAGCCATCTTACTGTGATCGATTTTAGTGATAATGCGTTTGGACCTGATGGTATTCGACCTTTGGTGCCTTTGATATCGGAGTGTGTCAGTTTGGAAGAGATTAAGCTTAATAACACTGGCCTAGGCCCACAAGGAGGTCTTTTATTGGCTGGTGCTTTGCTAAATGCTGCAGAGAAGAATGCTAAACTCGGTAAAGAGTCGAACTTAAGGACTTTGGTGTGTGGCAGAAGCAGATTAGAGAACGGTTCAATGAAGAAATTGTCCGAAGCATTGCAGAAACACAAACATCTAAAAGTGTTGCATTTCCCGCAGGATGGAATACGCCCTGAGGGTATCGTTGATTTATTGGCTGGTTTGGAGAAATGTACAGGTTTAGAAGTATTGGATTTACAGGATAACACTTTTACCGAGAAGGGCGCGAAAGCTCTTGCAAAAGCTCTGCCAGCATGGCCTAAACTTAAGACGCTGAATGTTGGTGATTGTATGCTAACGAAGAAGGGATGTATCGCTGCTATATCTGCCTTGAAACAACTTGTTAACAAGGAGTTGGAAATTATTAATTTTCAGTACTGCGAAATGGATGAAAGGGGCGCTGTATTGTTGGCTTCTTTCTTGTATGAGTTTAAGAATTTAAAGCATTTAGAATTGAATGGAAACTTCTTTGAAGAAGATGGTGCAGGTGCAAATGCTGTTCGTTCTGCTCTTCGTAACTTTGAAATTGAAGATATATTGGGAAGTTTGAGCGATATGGAGGAAGATGACGAAGAGGAGGAAGAGGAAGAAGAATCTGAAGATGAAGGCGAAAAGCCGGACAAGGAAGCCGATGATTTGGCTGCTGCTATGGAAAAGGTTCACGTTGAGAAATAAAACATCTGAAAACTCATTTATTGTTGTTGCTGTTGATCAGTGGATTGTTGCCCTTGTTGTGGTTGCTGATAATACTGATTCTGTTGATAATAAGCTGCATAGTACTGTTGAGGATCATAAGCTGCATATTGTTGCTGTTGTTGCTGATACTGATCAGTTGGGGCGGCACCAGGAACACCATAGGCTTGTCCATTCATAGTAGGGGGTGGTGGAATATTCTGTGGTATTGGAGGAGGTGCTGGAAACCCAGTCTGTGGCATGTATCCATAAGCAGCTTGTTGCTGATACATTTGCTGGTGATCAAACAATTCCTGGTGTTGTTTCCATTCGGCTCTCCATGGAGCTTCGGTGCTTTCATCTGCAAATCCCTTATCTGCAGAACCAGAACCTTTACTAATTTCCGCAACCAAAGAATCATAAAGATAATCAGTCTTGCTCTCCTTTTCCTTCAAAGCTTTCAATGCTTCAGGGTTATTCTTCAGTTTACAATCAGCTTTCAAGTGACCAAAACCACCACACAAGGAGCACACAATAGAATTTGTGGCATTCTTTGACTCTGGGCATTCATATCTACATTGAAGAAGTTAATTTACAATCGAAACGAAAAACGAGAATACCTTTTGTGCCCAACTCCACCACAGTTACTGCATACAATCTCGTCGTCTTTGATCGTACCGTTAAGTATCGCCAATTCACGTAACTGTGCTTGTTTAAGGGTGTTTTCACTCTCTGGCGAACTGCAAGCTTTCTGTACGATATCTTCAATCATCTTGACTGCTTTCTGAACCTTCTCATTTGAATCTCCTGTAACTTGACAATGTAATTCCTGATCTTCGTCCGGCTGTGGCTTAGAGCCTTCTTTGGCTGAACCTTTACCGCGAATAGAAATCTTTGCGCCAGATTCAGCTTCCATTTTCTTTAGGGTATTACCACGAGGCCCAATTAATAAACCAATGAAATTAAGTTCAGGAAACTCATTTGCAGGTAGCCATACTTTCTCTACGAACTTTGAAGGTCGTTTGTAATCTGAAGGTGGTCGGTACAGAGCGTCTGCCTTCATGGCTTCCTCAATTAAACGATGCCTTTCATCTTCAAAACGTTTCCGGTAACGTAAATCTCTCGTATTCGATCTCTTTCCATCCAACCCGTAAACGGGCTCAGGCGAAGGGGATCTTTCAGGTGATCCCGGAACGTATGTGTTTGTGCGCAGTTTTAGGGAAATGTGCTCAATCCTCAGAATGCGCATGTACTGCTTCAGTTGCTCGTCTGTCAATTGCGTGGGCAGAAGCATCGGATACCCCGGAACGCTGAATTTGTCTTTTGACCATTTTCCGTTACGCTGTCGACTTGCTGGACGGCCTCGCTCGATTTCAGTCATCTATTATTTTGAAAGAAAAATTTCGAAGTCTCAGCTTTCTATGAAGCACTTACGAAATCTATTTAACATTTATGCTCCGTACTTTGGCGTTAATTCCAGTTTGTAAGCGATTTCTCGAAGCAAGTGCACAGCCTGTATGCGACCATTGCATCCATGCTTTCGAATATCATCAAATGAAAGTCTTTGACAACCATCTCTTCTAACAGCGTATGGATGAGAGTAGACAAATAATCCTGAAACATCTTCAGCTGACTTTAATTCTGTGCCATCAAAGAATTGGTACGATTGCTTGACATTAAGTTTCAGTTCCATGGCAGGTAGTTTCGCGTTGGAAGTTGCAACAATGCAAACAAGTGTCTCCGGTGTGTCGGTATCTATAGCGTCCAGAGCTTTCGAAATCTGCGCAGAATCCTTAAAATCACAATGCAACACCGTTATGTCACAAGGTTCAGCTTGCTCAATAAAGTTGCCATCCAAATTATATGCAATCGCGAACCTCAAATCCCTTCCAACAGCTTCAAGCAAGCGCTCATCCTTAGTGTGAATATTCACTTTTGCATTACAACAAGAATTGTGCTCTGTATGGCTAATGAATCCCAATAGTTCCCTCAATATCATGTACCGATCATCTTGCACCTGTTGACTGAAAGCTAATTCGCCGCAGCCCCCATTCTTCACTATTCCACCCAGCTTTTCTGCTGGGGATTTATCAAGTTGCTCGATGTTCTCGTTATAATCAGATATCCATAGAATTATCGCGTGTTTCGGTGAGGCTTTTACGATAGACTTATCCGGAAGCATAAACAAACACAATGAAACTAAAACCAAAAGAACGCTAGAAAGAAGCTATTTCTTTTGAAACTTTCGAACTTCCGAAATGATCGCCGTGAGGTCCAAGATCAAATGAAAAAATTTTCTTGCATTGTTTTTCTTCAGAACGAAAAGCGCAGCAATGTTCTTTTCTAATTACAAAAACTGTAAGTTAATCCTTGCTCTTTTGTTATTCTCTGCGCGTTAAGTGATGATACAATGTGTCTAAATGCCAGTTCTGCTTCTGATACTAATGAAGCTAAATGGACCATATCGCATCTTCTGATAACGCGTTGATAATCGACTTCGTGGCTGGTTGAATTGAACTAATTTGTTTAGTGCTTATAAATCAATAAATCTGTTTGCTTTACAATGGTTGATTCTTAATGGTACGTGTTTTCTTTTGTCTTCTGGCGCGATCTCGTTGATGATCACTGATTCCCCTTGCCAATGGCCCTTAAAGCCACAGGAGGATAAACAATAGTGAATTCCTCGTTTCTGAGAGATCAGCTTTAGAGCTCTTTGATGGAATCAATGCTAACTTTAATAGAAGCCTTCAATTAATGGTACGTTCTCTCTTTTCCCTTGGCGGCACTCCTTCATGATGCATACAACATTTATCAAAGCATGATCATAATGATTATCAAAACATGCACCACCAACTGAACGAGAAGATGCCTCCTTCCTTTATTGATAAGAAGAATTCTTATTCTTTTAGAGCCTTTACGAAGATTTCCTTTTGGTTGCACGCTGCTTTGGAACATCACCGGTCTATTATAGAAGGTACGCATTATCCACATTCTTGGCGCAAATGATGTTCATCCGTGTTTCACCTGAAGTATTTATGATTATACTTTTATTTTTAACTGAGGCGCTTTATCATTAACGGAATGGAAAACTAACTTTTCTAGGTATGATACTTGCATTACTCCCATTCCAGCTGAAGCGTGATGACAACAGTTAACTCCATTCTTTGAGGCATCAGATTCAGTGTGGCATTCTGTTTTCACTGATTCTGGTTGTGAAGGTTTTCTTTACATCCAGCGGAAGTGTCTATAGGGGTCAAACGCGATTCTCTTGCTAAGGATATAACTGGACTGCTGATCCTCTGTTTATGGAGATTTTATGAATAACGACTTATGTTTTAGAGTTTATTCTTTTTTACTGTGTCAGCCTTCAAACTCTTTTCAGATTTCTGTTGGGCTTGGCTCTTCAGAGCTTCATCAAAGAATGATCCTCCTTTCAACATTCTAATGCCTTGGTAAACAGGTTCCCAAATAAAGTATCTTGTCAGTAATGTAATCGGATAGCATGCAGCATACATTGCCAATCTATAGAATTCTCCAAATCTCTGCAGAATACCAACAGGCGGTGTCATGATGTAATTCAGATTGTTATTGGTAACAATTGCAGCGCTAGCCAACAGGAAAGAATGGAAACCAGCCTTGACAAAGAATGCCATTGTAGCGAAGTTCATATCCAATGGGAACACATAATAACGATCAACTGCAAAACAGTACAGCGGCACAAAGAGTAACACCAAATGTTCCAACCAAAAGAACTCAAACTCAAACGGATGAACTTGATCTCGATAATCCGGAGTCAGGATAGCAAGAATCGCACCCCAATTCAGGTGAAGCACTAAATTGAAGATCCATGTATTGCGTTCTTGCTTTCTTGGACTGCCTTGACCAGATCGGAATGATGGCAAGAACAGATAGTTCAGAATCATCAGATTTATGTGGCAAGGCTGCAACAGAAACCACCAAGTGTCTTTCAGGTACTTATAAATAAAGTTTGCAATATTTGTGAATAGAAGCACAGCAAAGATGATGTTGTCCAATGCCTTGACTATTGAGCTTTGCTTACGATTCGCGCTAGCTGTTGCTGCAAGGCTTAGCTTCTGATAGCCTGCGCTTGTTAGTGCCGCTCTTCGGTTGTAGTAAGTGTAAGCCCATGCGATCACAATATTGAATAAAACAAATTCCATTGCGTGCTGCTTTGGTGAAAGATACCAACTGCCTTTCAGTGAAGAATTCCAGTCCGGATGCTCAGTTACTTCCTCGTGGGCTACAGACAAAACGAGAGCCTCCAGTGGCTTCAGGATGAGTTGATCAAACGACTGAACAAAAGAGCTCATCTTTGGCTTGGTACTCAACTCCTTTTTTGATTGCCGAGAAACTTTGATCCAACAAGATTCTGACTCTGTTGAAAGCGATCAAGCACGTGGGCAAAGAACTGGAAAATCGCTGTTTCAAAAAGAAAGCATTTATTAAAATTAAATTTAGAAGATGCTTTTCCATCTCAGCTTACCGCCAGGACCCTTGCCAACCGAGAAACTTGTCAAAATGTCACCAAGAAACTTAACAATCATCCTTGTTCTCTCTTGATCCGATTTCATTGCAGCGAGATGCGATCTAGCTGTCATGGCTTCTCTTGCCCTCTTTCTTAGCATTTCTTCATAAGCAGCTTGGTTATTCTTGACCATTTCTGCTTGAGCAGTCAGTTCTTCCATTCTTGCAACTGATTCATGGAAGTTTTGCATCAAAGTATCATGGAAATCAGCCTGCCGTCTTGACGTTTGCATAAGACGATTGCTTTCTTCAAGAGCCCTTTCTCTGCCCAGGTCTACTAGGGCCTGACGCATTCTTGCGAATGATTCCGCTTCTTCTTGCGGTGTCATCATCGGGATGGCGAAGCTGGCATTAACCAGTAGCGTAACAAAGAAAAGAGCATTAAAGAACTTCATTTTTATGAAGAAGAAGAATGACTGTCAAGAGTCGCGCTTTTATATTTTTTCAATTTAGCACGTGAACAGCAAGGGGTCGTTTCACGTGTAATTTATTAGAGCCCCTTGAAGCGAGCAAATGTCAAAATGATTTCACGTACGGTCTCAAAAAAGGCATAGTCTATTTAATTTCCATCCCGTATGTCTTTATTGTGTACAGAATTGTCTTGACCTTGTGTGTTCGTTACCGATGGGTAATTGATCAAGTCAGATCCGAAACCATACACTAAAGGGAAATGCCCACTAGGTTTAGAGTCATCATGGTGTGAGCCAGTGCTTTTTCTTCTGTACTTATCTTCTGAAAGTGTTTGCTCATTCATAGCTGGTCTTTCGTGTTCTGCTGATTTTGTAGCTCTATGAAGCCCATACTCAAAGGATGGGTCATAGTGACTTGGTTCTGCGTATTCCCCTGTAGGTCTTGAATCTAAACGGCTCTTTCTCCATGAATTTATGCGCGACAAGAGACCGCGTTGTGCATTTAGGGGTTTTGAATTAGGTTCGTTAACATCATCGTTCATACAAGCTGCGCTGCATGTCAATGCCACCAAGACACATACAGAAAGTTTCATTGTAGTTTTAATTAAGGTTTCTCTGAAGAATGGTGGTAACGCGAGAATCAGACTCGAATCAGGTTGCCGCAAGACGAATCAAGACAAGACAAGACAAGACAAGCTTTTTTTCAATATTACATTCTGCAACTTGGTATTGTTAAAAAAAGTCGATCTTTTCCGTAATATATCTCTCTGCTGAGATGTTATTTAGAT
>JALGPX010000165.1:10016-23624 GCA_023515795.1 Amoeboaphelidium occidentale | reverse complement strand
TTTCGATGTTTGATTCGATCTTCGCTCGCTCGTGCTCGAGATTTGCTGNTTACTTCAAAACTAGAGGAGTAATGCGGTCGGAGAAATCTCAGACCCGTTTGTTATCCGACCATATAGCTCCATGATTCAGGCACCAATTGTAACAGTTGAGGTACCGATAGAAAGGGCGTACTTTGTCCTTAGTTTGGATGTAGATTTTATTGAGTTTTAGAGTAGTATCATGAATTTTTAGTCCACTATGAAAATGAGCTATCGTGAAACAACACCTAAACGTCACAGACACCCATAATTTTGTAATCAATCGATAGACAATAGAGTAAAGACGACCATTATGGAAGGTCAGACTAAAATAGTTAGAACTGTTGAATATATCTTGCTAAAACCACCTAGCCCACTTATATGTGCCGCTTATGCCACGAAGCTGAAACTCAAGCTACGAGCCCTTTGAGTGATCCTTTTTATGATATCCATGCTTCTTATACCTCTATTCGTCTTGGTTGTTACGTATTCAGCACATTTCGATGTTTGATTCGATCTTCGCTCGCTCTTGCTCGAGATTTGTCGCAACATCAAGCAGCCCTCAGAAAAAGCTGTCATTCTAACGCAGAAAATCAAGCGGCTTAGTAAATAAACGATAATTTGAATTCTGATGGTCTGAAACGCAATTTATTACGAACAGTCTTGATTTTCTCTTATTATTTTATTGAAACAGAGCGACTTCAAGTTTCAGGTGGCCGTATATCTTGTGTCCCGACAACTTGTGCCAAATCTGATGGATGATTCTGAAAGGTCATCATGTGAAGTTTCCTATGCGCGGAATTCAACTCTCAAGCGTGAGTCTTGAGAATGCTATTGCCAATTGTTTCTCTGATTGTGACCTTTCTTATAGTTAGAGTGTGTTTAGCTCCAAAATAGAATATCGAATGCTTTGCTTGTCAAAGGTAAAGAAATCGAATTATACGATAAGGATGTTCAAGAAGTCACCCATCGAGTTTGTGCATATGATCAAATATCAGTCTGAAACAACAACACCACGACTCTAAGATTTCCCACACTTTAAGCGTCATTGGATAGATAAATAAAGCTAGACTCGCGCTTGGGAGTTTTATGGATTTCGGTTTAGAGTTGGGTTGGATATCTCGTTGAAACCACTTTTGGCGCATAAATGATGCCCTGACGCTGTGAAGCGGAAACTTTGGCATAGAGCTCCAGAGCATGTACACTACGGGAAACAAGCTTATTATTTTCATATTTTATTGTACATCTTTGGGAAAATTGATTTTGGCTCGAATCTTGGGAGTGCAAAAATTAAAAGAAATTTTCTGACGGAAACAGTTGCAGAGTCTCGGCATGAAACGACATCGTATACATCGGCGCTTACTGTGCTGGCGAGCTATTGAAACAAGCATCTGAGCGCGGAAAGACGGTGTGCGAGTGTAACAAAGAACTGATTATAGAGTGGTTAAAGCAGACTTTCAAGATGTTTATTTCCAAAGATAGAAGCATAAAAGTTCCACAGAGATAGCAAGACGCATTGAGCTTCAAACGTTCATTGATATCTCTGCATAATTCTGTGTCAATTACAGTCAGGCTCCAATAGTGTGTACTCCACACAGACTATTTTATCTCTCCAATATGATCTTGAAACAGCTCAGTCTGATNTTTTATTGTACATCTTTGGGAAAATTGATTTTGGCTCGAATCTTGGGAGTGCAAAAATTAAAAGAAATTTTCTGACAGAAACAGTTGCAGAGTCTCGGCATGAAACAACATCGTATACATCGGCGCTTACTGTGCTGGCGAGCTATTGAAACAAGCATCTGAGCGCGGAAAGACGGTGTGCGAGTGTAACAAAGTTCTGATTACAGCGTGGTTCAAGCAGACTTTCAAGATGTTTATTTCCAAAGATAGAAGCATAAAAGTTCCACAGAGATAGCAAGACGCATTGAGCTTCAAACGTTCATTGATATCTCTGTATAATTCTGTGTCAATTACAGTCAGGCTCCAATAGTGTGTACTCCACACAGACCACTCAATCTCTCCAATATGAACTTGAAACAGCTCAGCCTGATACAGCGGAGTAGATCTGTGGCAACAAGTCACCAGTTACCTTTCAGGGCTGTAGTATCAGCGAAATCGTGACTCTGAACTGTGGTTCCTTGTGCAATTTCATAGTCTTAATCGACTGTTAGTGTGATAGAAACAATAAAAGAAGGTGAAAGGACTTTTTCGAGCGTTTTTATTACGTTTTCTTTTGTTGGGAGCTAACTCGGACTCGCTGACCAGCTAACTNCTGATTTCAGAGTGGTTCAAGAAGACTTTCAAGATGTTTATTTCCAAAGATAGAAGCATAAAAGTTCCACAGAGATAGCAAGACGCATTGAGCTTCAAACGTTCATTGATATCTCTGCATAATTCTGTGTCAATTACAGTCAGGCTCCAATAGTGTGTACTCCACACAGACTATTTTATCTCTCCAATATGATCTTGAAACAGCTCAGTCTGATACAGCGGAGTAGATCTGTGGCTACAGGTCACCAATTACGTTTCAGAGCTGTGGTATGAGCGACATCGTGACTCTGAACTGCTGCTCATTGTGCAATATCATAATCTTAATCGACCGTTAGTCCGATAGAAGCAATAAAAGAAGGTGAGAGGACTTTTCCGAGCGTTTTTATTACGTTTTCTCGCGTGAGGAGCTAACTCGGACTCGCTGACCAGCTAACTCGGACTGCGCGAGCTCGATTTTGCAAAAAGTTTGCAAATGACAATAGACGGTGCCCCTTTTGGCNACAAGTCACCAGTTACCTTTCAGGGCTGTAGTATCAGCGAAATCGTGACTCTGAACTGTGGTTCCTTGTGCAATTTCATAGTCTTAATCGACTGTTAGTGTGATAGAAACAATAAAAGAAGGTGAAAGGACTTTTTCGAGCGTTTTTATTACGTTTTCTTTTGTTGGGAGCTAACTCGGACTCGCTGACCAGCTAACTCGGACTTCGCGAGCTCGATTTTGCAAAAAGTTTGCAAATGACAATAGACGGTGCCCCTTTTGGCTTCGAATTTTTTCGTGCTCACAGTCGTCGTTTATATTGCGCTTTTCCATTCACAATGACAGGGATACTGAACAACAATTCCATCTTAGATAATATTTATCTGGGAAAGCTTCCATCCCACATAACTGTTCTACTGGTTGCTGCAATCACATGGCAAGGCCTCATGTCTTTGAGCGACGCCGCATGTACAAAGTTCATTCCGAACACTTACTGTAAATTGACAAAGAAAAGACAGGTGCAATGGAACATCAGAATTGTATCATTAATCCACGCCGTTGCGATCTCTACGTTGGCTCTGATGCTTTGGAATGATAAAGTTTTATCGAAAGATCGTTTGTTTTCCTATACGCCGTTCGCTGGTAATGTTTACGCGATCGCATGTGGATACTTTTTGTGGGATTCTGTGATATCTTGGATTCACATTAAAGAATACGGACCATCCTTCCTAATTCATGGTGTTTCATGTTTATTCGTGTTTTTGTTCAGGTAAATCTATTAATGTATTATTGCTGATGTTAATAATAGTTTCGGACCTTTCGCAATGTCGTATGGTTCAGTTTTCCTGTTCTTTGAGTTGAGCACTCCGTTCCTTAACATGCACTGGATGATGGAAAAGGCTGGAATGAAAAACACAAAGTACCAATTCGTTAACGGAATTCTTTTGGTTAGTACATTTTTCTTTGCGCGAATTTTGTCTGGTTTCTACGCTTCGTTTTGCTTTTACCGGGATGTAAGTATTGAAGTTTCAGCTCAATAACTCAATTTGTAGATATTTTCAAGATGGAATGATGTTCCTACGTTTCACAAGGCGCTTTACGGTACTTCAAATGTGGTGCTCTGTACATTAAATGTCATATGGATGACAAAACTACTTAAAGGTTTGATCGATGCTAGCAAAAAAGCATCTTATGGTAAAGTCAAGGATGAGAATACGCCAACATCACCACCGTACCTGAAAAGCAAAAGCTTTAGAGAAGAATAAAGTTAAACTTTGCGATATCCGAGATCCCAGTTAAATCTGGGGCTTCAGAGTCTGCGTTGAATGACGCCAAGACGTTATTCGCTCAGAGAAACCGATCGAATCAGAAACGCCGACGCTCAGATCTTTTTTTCTTTCAGTTGTCAAAGAGAGATGTCTTCAATAGTCAGCAACATTGTCAAGAAGGAAACCTGGCCTGTCCTCGTCATCATTGCAGGTGCAGTTGGTTTAGCAGGAGCTCATTTGACAAAGTTGGCCTTGGACCCTCACACCTTGCCAAATAAGACTCATGATTCTTCCAGACGTTGGGAACAGTCGCCACCAGCTCGTTATGCTGTTGTACGTTGGAGGGATGTGATGAAGAAGCAAGAGCGCAACTAAATTCAATAAAACCCCGTTTAATTTGACACTCTTGATAATGTGTGCCTTCAATTTCGTTCGTTTACGTAAGGGCCATGGTTGTATCTATTGAGATAACTGGAAAGTCATCAATTAGGACGGGGTAGTAATATATTGATACAATAATAGGGACAACTTGTCTGTCGTATGAAGTACAGTTCAGTTACTGATCACGCATCTTCTCGTTAGACCAAGCGCTGTCTCAGTAGACAATAAACCCAAAAAAGCGATAATACAGAGATCATTTTGAAGGTGCTTCTAATAGTCCCCGCTGTCATCAACTCCGCCATGCCTAGCTGAAGCACCAAAACAATTATTATGTTACTAAAGTTGCAGGATTTCATTCTTCTTCATTATCAATGTCTCTTTCTTATCTTTAAAATGAACTGAAAGAATTCTACTGCGAACCGTTTCTATCTTTGCAGGATAGAAAACAGAAGATAATCCGTGACCTTGTTTCAGTCGATACAATGACAAGACTTCATCGCCCTCTTTTAGTTCTTTGTCCACGTGATTAAAATGCCTCAAATTATCAAATGATAATGATAATTCATTGTTATCTCGTTCCATTCTGCACAAATACATTCCTGTTCGCTTGTCAAAACTCTTCACAATCATGACGTGCCATTTATCGTCAACAAACCCAGCCAACTTCTGCCCTTTAAGAAACACTTGCGCGAATTCTTGATTAGTTTCCAAAGATAATTTCTCCTTTTCCTGAGCTTCATCGTCGGAATCCGTGTCGCTTTCTGATTCTGTTTCACTTTCTGGCGCTGATGATAAGTCAGAGTCATCGTTAATTTCCGGCATTTCCTGAACAGGTTTGCTTACTTCAGGTACGATAGAGTCTCCTGTGGCATTGCTTTCTGTTGATTCTTCATTCGGTTGCTTCTTATCATCAATCTGCATTGACTCTGTCTTTGGCGTTGCTTTGTGTTCTACAAACGGCTTTACCACAGCAGAAGGGGTCAGCTTATGGTCTTTGGAGCGTACAGAGCCACTAATAATATCACCAAGAAGATCATATTTACTTGTCTTTGCCTTTTTCGGCTTCGGTGTTTCGATATCGCTCTTGATTCTGTCCGTGTAGGCGGTTTCATTCACTTTAGGCTGAGCCGAAAGCTGATCGTATGCCTCATAAAGACCCGCGTTAACTACTTCTTTAAAATTATCACTTTCCATTTCCTGCTTCAAATGTGCCTTAACAGAATCGACTAAGTACAATTAAATCATTCAAAACCGCTTAAAACCAACATAAATCTGCCTTTTCTCCGAGCTTTCCCATCAAGAACTTTTGCATGGCCAACTTATCAGTGAACTTTCCATTGTGTGAATCCATAATCGACTTGCAGAGGGAAGTCACATTCTGCGAGAAGTCATTCTTCAAATCCTACGAATGATCATTTAATGCCAAACGATTATGGAAAGTTACATTATTGACGAACGACTCATAAAGATGCTTTCGCTGTCTGTCAAAATGTCCGTTCCGTTTAAACTTTAACAGTAAATCATCTGGCTCAATTATCGTTGTTGTATCCTCCTTCCGTTCAGTCATGCCAGAAACAATTAAAGAAACAGAAACACAAATCTATTTTGTAGCGAGAATTTGCCTAAGTTTATCAAGAAGCTGTGTTACCATAAGTTTTAGTGTATCCCCCGATGCATGCCGATCGCGTCTTCCGTTAATGTCCCTTCTGATACTCCTTCTAAACTTGCCTCGGAAGTCTAAAATGTGAAGGTTGTCTCCAGCTGTGACTTGGAATTCGTTTATGTAGTCATTAACGCCTTGGTCAGCAAAGGGATCAACCATCAACATTGCCACTTTGAAGTTATCTTCTCGTAAAGCGTCTGATATCACCCCAATAGTGCGATTATCGTTATAAAACCTGTTATAATTGAATATCAAAACAGAATTGTCCAAATCTGCATTTCTCTGCACTTGTTTCAGCCTTTGAAGACCTTCGATCGACTTGTAATTCTTATGCTTTGGTTCAAGCCAATTAACTACCCAATAGAAGGAAATGTTGGTATTGTAAAGATGATCAGTGTAATTGTAGTCTCGATTATGTACTCGTTCAAGGTTGTAACAAGAGAAACAGTGTTTACCACAGTCTTGCTTGCCTTCAGTAGTGTTTGGTACAGTTTCCATTGAAACCATGTCCACAAAACACCTGAACAAATTCCGTATGTGTGAATTACCCATAAATACAACATTTTTGTTATAAAGGAAGGACATATCATTGCTTCTGAAATGTGATCTAGCCAGAGCTGCGCTGAACCTGCCTTCGCTATCACCAGCATCATGATGCTTAAAGATGTAAAAACAGAATATCAGTGCAAAACTCAATGACAGTCCATACAATACAAAAATGATTAATGTTTTCTTCATGACTTTTATTCTATTTTTTGTGAGAGATGCTTTGTGAATGTTTTTCCTGCTGTGTTTGTTCACTTGAAGTACTCAAAGTTTTTCTTGATGTAATAGCACATGTATGCCTCTGACTTTGACACTTCACTCCACTCCGCTATAGTTATCTTATCATCGTCAAACCTGAACCATTGTTCTGTGGAGCCGCTCTGACGTACATAGCACAGATAATGACCAGAATTAAGAGTTCCTGAATGAACTATAACTGCGAATAGAGTGTAAATGTACGATGGATTTGGTGCTTGCCACTGAGACCCTTTTCCCAAACTTGAATCATTCCTTCTGCTTATTCCAGTCGTCGTGTACTCCGTAAGATCCAATTCAAGTGGAAATCTAACAATCATGCTTATTTTCCCACCCTTTGCATCAGCAGCATTAGGGTTTACAGATGCTTGATAAATATTTGGAGCTGCGACGACATGTTCATATCTTTTTAATTGCAACGACAGAACTAAAGGAAGTTTCTTGAACGATAATTGTTTGAGCGAACCCAAAGAAGCCGATTTGCCATCCGCTGGAACATTTTTGCATTTAGAACAGCGATACTCTGAGCTACTAAGTCTTTCTTTGTGCGTGAACTGATTAAGGCATTCATAGAGACTATGGGTTTCTTGGGGAATTCCGGCAGGGTCTTCAGGAGCAGCGGATGATGTATATGTTGCAATATTGACTGTGTTTGTCTTCTGCATATCTTGTTTCGAAATTTCCAAACCACTTGTTGAACCTTTGCTTGATACACCCTTCTCAAGAGAGGATAGTTCTGTATGCGCTGCTGCCCTCAGAACAGGAGAGAACACAGGCCGCACATCTAATGATACATCCAGAAAAGGATCATTAGCAATAGTCTGATTGTTGCAGTCCAGACAAGTTAATGTGCTACTAAACATACCAGAGAAGACTCTGTGTACAATACAATTACAATGATGCGGATTAGAATGTTCTGTTTTCGTGCTGAGACCTGATGTCTCCATATTCGAGTGCAACACATTTAAAACACCAATAAAGAATTCGTGACAATCTTGCTGCGCATATCCAACTAGTTCCTTGCATGACATCCACATAGACCATAAGAATCCAGTTGGAGCAATGGCAGTTATTTCTCCATTGTAAAACTGCGAAAACAGTATATCCATTTGACATGCCATACACTTTGATGTTTCGTTGCAGCACATGCGTTCGTTATGCTTATCACTAAGAAAGAACGCTCTTAAAGGAGGATTATGAATGAAACATTGAATGATCACATTCATGAAGCAAGTACTTCCTAGATTCTTCAGGCCTCGAAGACCTTAACCAGTTAATTAACAAAAGTTCTTAACAAAAATACCCAAATGCTTCTGCGTGTTTGCTTTCTTTCGAATTAATCCTGCCTCTTCTGCAGTAGGAAGCCATCGTGTAAACTGTGATCGCTGGATTCCAGGCTCTGACATAGAATTAAAAGGTAACAATACAATTACACGAACCTTTCCAAGCTGCGATACTTTCCTGTGTTCTTGTCCTTTCAAGAAAAAAGACGTCCTCAAAGTCCATATCGTAAACATAGTTTTTGCAACTGGAACAATACAGGCAACAATTTAAAAAATCCATGGCTTAACATGAGAAATCGATGCAGTAAAACTAACCCAGAATATGATTTCGTTCCTCGGCGTGTTCCCTAAAGTGCTTCTGACAACCCACAAATACACAATGAACACAAGGATGTAATTGATCATCCATCGAACCACAAGTATGGCATATCGGAGTAGGTAACTGAAGATCAGATATTGTCCATAAGCAGATGATATCGCAAACCTTATCCCACTGTGGTTTTGTAATGGTTCTACGCAGTCTTTCCTCTTCCACAGAATCGCCTTGTTTAAAAACATGTCTATTTCGATACCTCAATGAGTATTGTACTAGAATCCTGAAACTCTGTAAAATCTCATCAGTCTTATATACAGCTAAGTGAGGGCAACCATGTGAAGGTCGTGTTGAATGTGTTGGGAGGCTGGCGAAAACTGTGTTGCTCATCGTATTATTGCTGACACATCCAAAAATAAAGAAAAAGGTATTAGAAGCTTGGGTTGTGATACTCCGAGACATTCTTCAAGATGGGGTTTTACGCTAAGCAGAGCACAATTAGGTACTAATTATTCATTATTTACAACACGCAAGCTACCGGGATGACACGAATGGGCAAAATCTATTGATACCGTGCTCAATATTGAATGCTTCAGATAAGATCAAGTTTACAAAAGTCATCATCAATAGAGCGCGAGGCTCAAATGCTTATGTTAAAGATCTTTCATCACGAGCTTCTTGATATGACGCATAAGAACGTCTAGAAAAAGAAATCTATTGCTTAAACCCAACGAACTTTGCGTACAATACTCCAATAGCAAATAATATCAGGAGCACAATGAACACCGGGGATCTGTTAAGCTTCTTTTTCGCCTTAAATATTTCATCTGCAGATTTCGGTACAGGATATGATATTTTTGAAGATTTTGGTATAGGTTCAAGACTGCGCCCTTCGTCCTTCACCGCTAATGAGCTCAGATTAGACTTTTTCACAGAATCATATGAAACCGAGACAGGTACACTTGCAGCAGATGATGGAGATGGTTCAGTCTCAGAGTAGTTTGCATCAGATTCATCTTCCGATCCTGCATCACCATCAGAATCTTCTCCGAAACTGCCTTCGCTTGCGATGGTTAGTGCAGCTGAAAGCCTATTATGTCTCTTTCGGAAGTTCTTGAGTCTGGCTCTAAGAGAAGAACGTTTAGGCGCATCACTCTTGACACTTTTCGTTTCAGTTCCCTTTTCGACCATGTCCAGAAACTTTTGTTCTTCTTCCTTAGGGCTACTAAGAGCAGGCTTAATTAAATCCATCCACGCCTTTAAATCTTCATCGCTGGAGACGGAAATGTACTGAATCCTCTCGGAACCGAACGATAGCAATCTAAAACAGAACTTATCTCCGTACTTGTCAAAATCTCTTGTGACTGAGTGATATCTCTCCAAGTTAATAATATAGTCAGGACAGGAGGCCATATCGTCTTTATAGAGGTATAACACTCTGCAATGCAAGATCATGAAATACTTTCGCCAAACTCTCTTACGCTTCACCAAAGATATAAGCTTCGTAGCCCTCGAACTTTTCCCATCCTTTTTCTCAGAGCCAAGCTTCTCTACCCATCCGTATCGTTTGGCACTTGGCAGTATTTCAAGAGAGGATGGTTCCATCCTTTTAGAGTTTTGAAAGGTCGAAAAATAGAATGGGAGGTTCAACTGAGAAGTCTGTGTTCGTGGCTACACTTAATACGAACCAGAATATCATCAATGGGAAAGTATTTGAAGAAGCCCTGACAGCAGTGGCGCCTGAAGAAGGCTATGATATCGTTTCACTTGCTTTGCAGGAGTTTAATCGCACTCTATTCTCTTACGTGTGTCTGCCTCCGTGGTATAGCGCAGCAATTAAAGCAATTTTACCAGAGAGGCTAAGAAGTTTGGTTGATATTATTGAAAGAACATATTCTTTAATTGTTTCATCGCTACCAGAAGGCTTTGACCTATTGCTTTATCCCTCAAGCAAAAGGATGGAAGACGCCCTAGCCAGAAGTATCTCTGAAGTTGATGATGTTCTATCAAAATATCACAAGAGCAGATATGAAAAGTTTTACACTTATCTTGGTCCAACTGCTGTGGTAATTTGGATCAAATTGAGACAAGATCAACGCGTAATGATAGAACAAGGAGCTATGCCAGTGGGACATCTTAACTTACTTCCAAACAAAGGAGGTGTTGCTGTGAAAGTTATCATTGAGAGGCTTGACACCGATGCCTCAGAATCATTTATACTTGTCTCATGTCATTTGAATGCGCACGAAGGTCGTTTCAAGAGGAGGGAGCAAGACATCAAAACAATTATGGAAAATACTGCAATAATAGGCAATGCAGACTTATCCTTACTATCTTTATATGATGGCCCTGTGATATGCGCAGGGGATTTGAACTACAGATTGAAAATGAACAGGAAACTATTTGATCAAAAGATGAACGAAATAGCAAGTTTGAACAAGTTGTTAGAATATGATGAGCTTCAAGACTCGTTATTATTATCAGAGCTTTGCTTTAAGGAGGCTGAGGTATCATTTTCACCAACCTACAAACGAAAATATGGCCATGGTTCCGGGCTGCTAAAAGATTACATGACCTCGAAACGTTTACCAAGTTGGTGTGACCGTATTCTTTATAATTCAGGGCGAGATAGTTTCGTTGAAGTTAGATATTACCATTCGAAGCTTGTTGGTGCTAAGTTTGATCACGATATGGTTTACGCAAGCTTGAGATTGATACCGAAGCGAGAGCAAAATTCTGTACCTAAGCACGCTAAACTGTCTTCTAAGAAACATCTTATAAGGGCCCTTTTATTTCACACGGTCACATTGATTATTTATATATCTTGCGTGATAACGGGAATTGGTTTGTTGTTTCAAAGTGTCAAACTTCGATCATTTCTGTTTCAGCAGTAGCAACCGCATTAATCTTCTCCAAAAATGACAGTTGACACCATCCAAATAAAAGAATGCTTTGCACCGAACGCAGAATTAAAGGAAGAAATTCTAGACCAGCGTAAGTTTCCGTTTCTTTGTAATAGTCTGACCTCGAAGTTCTGCACATTTGTCAAGTAAACAATCTAAGCCCGGAGCAACTGCATAACAAATGGGAATCCTTCTGTATAAGAGAATCTAGGCCTTCGGAAGAAGTGGTGCTGAACGAAACATATTTAAAGTTGTTTAAGGACGCTTTGCTACGGGAATACGATCAAAAACGTAGCAGTTTGAGCAAGCCTAAATTGGGTAAAAGAACTGGTGTATTGGAACAAGGATCTTTCGCATCGTTTTCGGATATGGTCCGTAAACAGTCTGCTATGACAACTCCAAGTAACGGAAAGTTTCCGGTTAATATTGCTGGTCACAGGGTTTCAATTGGTGGTTCAACGTATGATTCTGCCGGAGCAAAGACCTCAAACTCCATGGCTGGTGTGAGCATGCTGCCTGCTCCTACTCCAGTCAGAGAGTTTACTGCTACGTCGTTTAAGGATGTTTCGCAAGAGTAAGTCTTAGAAACAACTTATGCTAATTTTCAAGTTCTCCTGGTGCTCTCTTGTTCAAAGACAGAAAGAATAAGGGCGAGGTTATATGCTCTCTGAATGGAGGCTTGATGGATACTGATGATGATGTATCATTCGATCATCCCCGAATTGAAGTTGTGTTGTATGAAGGATATTTACAGAAGCCATACAAGTATATGTACGAGAAATTATCCGAAAAATCTGCAGCGTTAAATGATCATTTGATGGAACTCAGACAGCTTATTGCGGAAGAGAATGATTTCATCAATGATATTGGTAATCCATACCATACTTCTCAGTCAATGATAAGCACAGTCGGAAAGATCAGTTGCGAGAATGAAACAAAATTATCCGCAGAGTCTTGCATGGTAGAAATGCCAAAAGTATCAGGTAGCTCAAAGATTTTATTGAATTTGCAGGACGTCCCTTCCTTTTCTATTTTTCCAGGAGCCGTTTTTGGATTACAAGGTGTAAACAACAATGGAAAAGAATTTCGAGTATCAAAGCTGCTTCAGCCAAGTTTGCCAGAAAAAATGTCGACTAGCGTACAGGAACTGTTTGAGTATAATCATGGGGAGAGAAAAATGGGAAGTAAATCTGTTTCTGTGGTCATCGCTTCAGGGCCATATACTTTAGACGAGTCTCTTGCATACGAGCCGTTCAAAAATCTTATGGATGAGGTTGAGACTAAAAGGCCGGATCTTTTAATTTTAATGGGCCCTTTTGTGGATGAAAATGCAGCCATCATTGAGGAAGGACTCACTTTTGAAACAGTGTTTAGCCACACTATGGGAACAAGACTATTATCTTATCTTCGATCAAATATTCACGCGCAAATTGTAATGATTCCTTCAGCGGATGATTTGATGACGGAATCCATGGTATTCCCTCAGCCTCCACTAAGTTATTCGATATTTAACCCTCTGTTTGCTATGAACAAGACTAAGGAATCAAAGAAATTGCTCGAGAGGATCATTATGATGCCTAATCCCTGCGTATTTTCAGTGAATGAGATGGTCTTTGCTGCGACTAGTCGTGACGTTGTTTTTGATATTGCTACAGAAGAAATATCAAGAAGACCTGAATCTGATGATAGAGTGGAAGGTCTAGTTAAGCACATGCTTAGGCAACGAACGTAATTGTCTCTCTCGTTTTCACTAAGACTTTAGGTTTTATCCTTTGGTACCTGTAAGCAGCAATAATGTTGGTTTAGTTGAATACTCCAAGTTGTTTGAACATGGACTTCTAAATATTCTACCTGATGTTTTTATTCTGCCTTCAAAGTTGACAGCTTTCACCAAGGTTTGATTTATTATCCCAGTTTAATTTTCTAGGTCGTTGAAACATGTCTTTGCATCAATATGGGTCAATTAACCAAAAGAAAAAGTGGTGGAAGCTATTGTGAAATGAAAGTCTTGCCCATTAAGAAGGAAGAATTTGGAGAAGATCCACTCAATAGTTCGGAAGAAATGTATCATGCGTTGGATGGCAGAACAAAAGTTGAAATAAAGCGAGTTTAGTAAGTTTAAACGGGAGAGTAGCACCCAAGCTTCGTATTGAATTCGAGTTTGCTTCTCTTTTGGAATCTTAAAACTTGCTTTCTGTCTTTGGACTTGCCATATTCCTGAAATGC
>JALGPX010000146.1:14668-28678 GCA_023515795.1 Amoeboaphelidium occidentale | reverse complement strand
ACGAGATTCTGGGGTCAGAACGTTTCTGGTCACGACTCTTAAACGTCAGCCCTAACGTATTGACTTCTAAAATAATGTGAAAATTAGAGTTGTTGTTGTTGGGATTAGGGTTAGTGTATCCTTCCATCGCTAATTCGAAGTGTTCCCTTTATTCACATTCCACCACAACTGGTTCATAACTTGAAACCACCTCCCTAGTTGAAATCCATCTCGCCATCTTCTAATGGGACTAAGCTTAGCACACGGTTGATGAATGCCTGTGGGAAATAAGACAAGATCTTGAGCATGATGTAAGTTGAGAAGGGAAACACAATCATTTCGTTATCATTGTCAACACCATCTTTGATATACTTTGCTGCCATTCTTGCTGATACAACTGTTGGTCTAGAAATGCCTGTCATTCTGGTCTGGACTTTGGCTGACATTGGAGTATCAACCAAGCCAGGTGATACTAAATGCATGCTAACACCAAACTTTTTAACAGAAGGCTGTAACAGTGTAACAAAGGATGATAAGCCATGTTTCGTTGAGGAATAAGCAGGATCAGTAGGAACTCCAACAATACCAGCAAGAGATGAAATAACAACAATCTTGCCTGCATGTCTCTTGATCATTCTGTCTAAAATGCACTGTATCGTAGCCAAAGCACCAACGTAATTTGTCTGAACAATCGGACGCACAGAAGACATAAAATCGTCGTCTTCGCCATCCTTCAGAGTCGCTTTACTGATTCCTGCGTTAACAATCAGAGTCGAGACTTCGTGATCATCGTCTATGGATTTCAAAGTTTCTTCCAATGAGCGAATATCCGTAACATCCACAGAATAAATTTCCACTTGCGCGCCGGTTCTGTTAAGTTCCTGTTTCAACTCTTTCAGCTTCTTTGTGCTCCTCGAAATTAAAGAAAGTTTTGTTCCGGGTTTTGCGTATTCTCTTGCCAAAGCTGAACCAATACCGGAAGATGCCCCGGTGATCAGAATATGGTCCTTTAATTGTGACCCAGAGGAAGTTGAGGTGGAGGAGAATAACAAAGTCTTCTTTGTAACAGTAGCAGCAGGTCTGAACACAAAAGCTTGAACAAAGTAGAAGGAATGCAGCAGAACTAAACAGACTGACAGCAGCGGTAAAGTCAAAGCGACCAGGAAATCGTAAAAGTAAGGATTCCTAGTTTGGATTCTTTGGGCTAAATCGTCGATGCGTTCAAACATTTGGTTGTGAAAACATGAAACAACTCCTTGCGCAGTTTCAACGCTGCACACTTTATTCAGTTTAACTACTCTGGACAGTCAACTTCTTCAAATGCTCCATGAAAACTTGAAGCGATACATCATCAGTGAATATCTGCTGTCCACCAGGAGCCTGTTGTGCTTGTCCATAGTATCCCCCTGCACCAAATGAACTCTGATGAGTGACAGAAGGGTTCAGTTTAGACAATAGGAATCTGGCCTGACTTTTACCCTGATCACATTCAATATATCTCGGAATAGGGAATCTATCAGCTAGAAGTTCTTGTGCTTCAGTGCGAGGCGCTTCCAATAAGAGCTTAAAGCCTTCGTAATTCTCCTTTTCTTGGAATCCTTGTTTTCTCCATTGCGCAATAGTTTCGCCATGCCAAATAAGAATGTGAAAGAATGTATCAAGCAACAGAATCACATCAGGTTTTGCACTTACGGAATCCAATAGAACAGGATGAGCTTCTTCCGTGTAAGAGAACGAAGTTAATGAAGGCTGAACCATGATCAACGTATTGAAGGTATCTTCTCTGTTCAGAACATGTCTGTAAAATGCAGTCTCGTCAGGTGAATTGTTGAACACTTGAAGAAACTGAGATCGTCTCAAGTGAAACATGAATGTTGGATACATGCTGAAATCTTCATTCAATCTGAAAGAATTTGGATCATCTAGAATAATTGAGTTAATATAAGAAGAAGTAGACATACCTTTTCTGTATTCTGCAAATTTCTGGCAAAGCCTTATCAATAGTCTATCCAACCAACGCAAAACATCAGCATCATTGTTTAATTCAGCCTTGAAAACAGCCATACGTGCCATTACAGCAGTAGCTGCTTCCTGATCAAATTGTGAGCCTATTACAGGATCATTTGAATCGACCCAAGGTTTAGCGACAGTTGTAACACGCAAACGGAAGAATCCCGATGAATGCTGATAATGAGTAACATACTGAATAATGGCTTTAGTTCCAGGAGTAGGTTGAGGCTGTTTAGCAACTTCAAAGAACAAAGCTGTTGTAGTCTTTGGAGTAATGGAACAGAATTTCCATGCACTAGAACCTCCAACTCCGATTTCTGTATCAGCAACGTAAGAAGTTTTCCTCTGAACACTTATTGCTGGTCCGATCATTCCATTAACTTTCAATTCTCTACTCATTAACAAATCCAATGTAGCATTAAATCCCATCAATAAGTGACCACTATCATCCTTATCGAAAATTCTTTGTAAACTCTTCTTGAAGACTACCGTCTGGAAAGAATCACTCAGAATCATAAATCCAGTAGTCAAATTAACCATATTCTTCATCTCCAGTAATCCAACTTGATCTAAACATCCAGCAAAGATATCAATTGAATGTCCATTAGCAGCCGCCCTATTGGCCAAAGAATCGTAGAATTTGACTGCTTTGGTGAAATGCTTTGCAGTTTCCTTTTCAAAATCATTGTGACTTCTCATCATTTCCTTCAACTCCACACCGACAACTGTTCCAGGCCCAACAGTAGCAGGACCACCACAGAACAACATGATTCTTCCCCCGATATTAGGAAATGCAGATTCCATAATTGAAATAGCGACCTGCATTGCAACACCAGTGGCTCTTTGTGGTCTTTTATCAGAGTCAACAGGCCATGGATCTCTTTGTAGATTCTCCAGAAGCGAGGTCAAAGCAAACTCGCAATCTTTCAATGGCATAATGAACTTACTGACACCACTTTTAGCAGCCCCAGGAGCAGGAGGCCCAGCCATAGGCTGCTGAGGCATACCCTTAGCAGCACCCAATTGCAAGACATCAGCAATCTGTTGTGGATTATAATCCTTAGTACCTCTGAACACATAAGACTTTGGACACTCTTGATATGCCAATTCATGAACGTTTACCATCGTACCAAATGTGATCAACCCAACCAAAGCATTCTGAGGCAGCAAAGAAGTTGCCACAATCAACTCATCCCTCAAAGCTTGCAAATCATCCTCTTCAAGACACAAGTCAACCACAAACAGAAACACAGGCATCAGAGGTGCACCCCTTGGCGGCAAAATGTACTCAATAGTGGAATACTGTTGTAACAACTCTGGAGGCAAACCCTGCTGCGGATTGATTCTGGAATAGTGCGGAGGGAACTGATTCCTCTGCAGACAGAAGGGACATGTCCAAATCTTTGCATTAAAGTCCACTTGACAGTGCGGATTAAGAATGCCTTTGCATGGCGGCTTGCAGACGACCGGTTCATAATTAACTGGCGCAATGTCCCTTTCCTTTAAAATTGTGTACATTGACGCTACAGGCACAACCATTCTGGTGGCTTCCAAGTTCGAATTAACAAAAGCATTCCAAGTAAATCTAACTCCGTTCTCATCTTCGAAGGCTACGCAGATGGTAAGCTTGGATCATCAGCACAAAGTAGAACTTGCCTAATCTATCAAACGGCGCAATCGGTTGGAAATGTTGCTGCATTTGAGGTTGCATTGGCTGCTGCTGCATTGGGGGCTGCATTTGAGGCTGCATAGGCTGTTGCGCATATCCGTTTTGGAAGTTCGGATTGTAGAACGGCTGCTGTTGCGGCTGTTGCTGTTGCATTCTTTTTTTCTATGAAGAAACAATGATGAACAGATTCGAACTGTTACGAGATTTCTATTAAAACGAAATAAACCATAAGCGCAGTTAGAACAGAAGATATCATATTAACTTGAGTATTACTGAGTAGATCTGTGCCATGAACTAATTTAGCGCCTGTTCTCTTGGAATTAAACACTTTTCCCTTAGAGTCGACGTATGTTCCTTGAAACAATGCGCCCATTAGAGAATCTATAAGCGATCCCAAACCACCGGATATCACACACACTAAGAGCATTCTGGTGTATGATAGATTCATAGGTTCAACAGATGATAAGAGCATATGGCTGAAACAACTTGTAATACCAATTAAAAGACCACCCAAGAAGGAGAACAAAGTCCCTGCCAACGTTATGCCACCATTAGTGCCTCTTGGGACAGATTTAAAAGTCAGAATACTGATAGGTTGTGTCGAACTCAAAGACCCAAGTTCAGATGCCAAAGTGTCTCCCAAATTACACGCGTAAATGCTCAAGTACATGTAAACTAATTCCAAGTTCTTGGTAACGAATGCGTAATAGAGAGCGATAAGAGTCCCAAGTCCTCCTGTGCACAGAACTTGCCAAATGTCTCGCTCGCCTGAGCCTTCCTTAATTTCACCATCAAACTTTCTCTTTTGTTCTTTACCGTACTACAACAAAGTTAATCGCTTCTGAAACTGATAGCAACCTTTGTGGCTTTGCTTCCGATAAAGTAGAATGCTAAGAGGATCGTGCCAAAAAAGTATCCACATAGAATTGTCACAAACCCAATTATAAAAGCAGCGTATGCTCCACTTAAAGAAAGAGATTTCTTGCGATATCCATTCAATGCGATGAAGGCTGCGACTGTTGAAGCGAAAATAAGTTTCACAATGTACATAGATTTTCCTCGCAACAAAAGATGAATCTCAGCGACATTATGAACGCACCTACGGAACCGCAACCGCAATCTGAAAAGGAAGCGCCACTGGAAAGCGCCTCAGCTGAACCGGAGGCTGAAAAGAAGACAAGAAAGAGAAAGCGAAAGGATGTTTACGTGGAAGAGAAACTTATAGAGTTCGACGCCGAGACAGTCTATCCAAAGAATTGGGCCCAAGTCCATCGGAGGTCAAAGTTCTCTTCTGCGCCTTCAAATACGAAACAGGCCGTCTCTTTGGATCCTTTGTTGGTTGCTTTTAAGACGCCTCTGGATTATGAGCGTTTCAAATCCCAAATCACGGAGCAAGAAGTATTGACGGTTGGCATGTTTGAAGGTCTCAAGTTGAGTTGCTGTTTGAATTTATGTTCCGAAGAGAATTATTATAACACGTTTGAATGGGAGACAGTTGGTGTGAAGTATATTCATGTTCCTCTGGAGAATGTCAATGTGAAACAGTTGAAGGTTCCAGACAAGGTTCTTGTTGATCAAGCTATTGCGATAATGAGACAGTTTGATATTAATTATCCTGATCAAAGAATTGGATTACATGATAGTTACGGATACAATTATGTTGGTTATGTGATTGTGTGTTTCTTGGTTGAGGCAAAAGGCTGGTCTGTAGATGCTGCTCTGTCTTGGTTCTCTAAAGTAAGATCTCCCGGTGTTTATTATAGAGAGTTCATTGATGATTTGTACAAAAGATACGATGAAATATCATCTGGTCTGTTTATCCCAGGAGATGTTCCACGATGGGATACATTCTACAAAGCGCCCGTGAAAGCTCCAGCGAAACCACTTGTCTCAAAACCTGTGGCTTACGGTAAAAAGCCAGTTGAACAAGCAAAGTCTTCTCATGCCCCAGTTGGTTTTCTATCTCATCCTGGAGTAACTGTTCGGGAACCGCATTCTATTGAATTTGTAAACAAGATCAAGAAGTTGTTAGGTGATGAATCTGAAGCATTCAGTTATCCTAATCCCAAGAGCGATATTGTTGCATCCTTTGATAGTATTGAAGGAGATATTTTTTTATCATGGGAACCTGTCGGAACCAAATACTTGTTGATGATCATTGAAGAAGGTGTATTTCTTGTTTCAGAGAAAAAGGATGTTTATCATGTAAAGCCTTTTAATTTCTCTTCATCGCTTTTGAACACTGTTCTCTCTGGAGTTCTCGTAAATGATAAAGATCCTTCTACGAGGAAGTTCACACAGAGATTTGTCATTTCCGATATTCTTGTGCACTCTGGGAAGCTGCTAATGAACGATGTTGCATTCACAGAGAGACTAAAGATACTGAACGAGTTTATTGATAAAAGAAAATCTTTGGATAGAAAGTTAATTGAGCAAGAGCCATTTAGATTGAGGGCTGCTTTAATGCTAGAGCCTAAAGATCTAGACAAGCTTCGCACTTCAATATTACCAGCTCTTCCACACGAGTACAAATGCATTACAGCTTACAAGAAAGATTTTCTATATTCAGCTGATCAACCAGTGTGTTTCAAGATGGATAAATAACAGAAGGATTAAAAATTAAGCATACTTAGACCTTTTTACAGTCGCTTTTCATGTTTGTGCCACTTCTCTAGATTTTTTCAAACAATCGAGCTCTGATCGTTTCAGCAAGAGGATGATATTGCTGATCTTTTTACTTCTTCAAGTCAAAATATCAATATCACAAATTGTTATCGGCTCAGCATGTGATAACTCTAGAGATTTTGCGATAAAGTGTTCTCCTAATGGTGGTTTGGCATATTGTTCTGATTCTGTTTGGTATGAACAACCATGTGTAACAGGATCTACATGTAAATACGACTCAGTTGCAGGGGCATCATGTATTAAAGCATGCAACGAACCACGATCAACTATATACAGGACTCTCACAAGCACAAGAATTGTATCATCAACAAGGTTGAGATCAACCATCGTTACAAGTGCTCAAAGAACAATAGCACCTCTGACGACTTCAAGTAGGATACTGATATCGACCAGCTCGAGGCTTTCAACTACTTCTCGCACGGCTGCATCAACAACACCAAGGTCTACACTCACAACCATGTTAAGTACTACGACAACTTCCACCACATCAAGATCTACTACTACATCAACTACATCAACGTCGACTACCTCTAAAGCTGCTACCACTACAAGATCATCTATCTTTAAATCTACGTCAAGCACTGCAAGAGCTACATCAACGCCAAGGACAACTACACCAGCTTCAACCAAATCATCTTCCTCTAAAACTACTACCATCAAACCTTCCACAACAAGTTCAAAAACTTCAGACGGAGCTTCCAGGACAACACCAACTACAACAACATTGCCTACTATTCAGCCGATACCAAGTATAAACACGACGGTCATGATAGAAGTCGATTACCACGTTTTAAATTATGTTGGAGTCAATGTGAGCCTTCCGAACTTTGCTTATGATCCTTATGAAACCTCGAAAGTTAAGCTGGTGTTACCGTTGAGTAATGAGAATGATGAAGTGTTGAGTATCAAGTCTGAACAATTGACTGCATTCAGATGCGAGTATTTACTTCAGTACAGCGATACTTACTACGATGATCAATGGGTTTCATGTGACTGGAGTCAGCAAGGCTTAGGGTTATCCTTATCTTGGGTCTACATTGCGAATAATGTGACTTCTTATCAAGAAAGGAATACGACTGTTACATTATCTGCACAGCTTATGATAATGACATCTGCTCCAAGCGAAGCAAGGATTTTTGAGTCACTAATAGTGGAATCTTTCATCGCTGGGCCCATAATGAACTCTTCAGAATTGTTCGCGTGGCAACCTACTAATGGGACTATCGAACCAGTTGTCGCTTGGAAGCAATCATCAAACTTTGACCAGAACAATTATGAAATTCAGCATAAAATCAGGAACATGGAAGATTCTGATTCTGTTAACGAAAAGCCTTCATTGAAAATGCCTCTCATTTTATCTGTATCTACTCTTGGAGGCGGAGTACTATTATTCCTAATTGGATCCACAATGACCTCAATCACAGCTTACAGGTTGTGCACAAAGGAAAAGGCAATCGACTGATACTTTATTCTTAATCATCTTCATCTTCTCTCACATCATCAGCACCAGTACCTTTAACAACCTTTTTTACAACTCTAATTATCAGCACAAACCAATAAATCAATAGAGCTTGCAATACTACAAAGCACAGCAAGAAGAACGCCCATGATAACACGGAAAAGTAATGATTAGGACGTTCCCAGTCTTCTTTAGATTGCATTTTACGTGTAAAGTATGAGTCGTAGTAAATAAACTTCATTACTTCTGGCCCTTGAATCCAAATGGAGTAAACCAAGTAAAAGTACAAGTAATGTCTAGTAACAATCCAAGAAAGCACAAACATACCAAACATTGCATCACAAATAGTCTGATAATTCTTACCCATATACTTCAGACACTTGGCAAAGCACAGAAATACATCAGCTGTGTCCATAACGATCAGCACAGCGTTTCCGACGCTTGTAAAATGGAAAACATAAGAGTTTAACACCAAAAGATTTGTAACAACATGATGTGATACCTAAATAATAATAAGCTAAACAAAACTACGATAAATTACCATAGCGAAGTGATCTTTGCGTCTTTCTTTAACTGGAATCACAAAAACATAGTAAGCCAATTGTTGAAGCCAAAAGGACAGCTGAATTAAATAGTAAGCCTTTACCAGACCGTTGGTTCTGTAATGTGGATAGCCAACCCAGAACATGTTCATATTTCTGGCGAAATTAAAGTTGCTCCATGCAAACTCACCATCCTTCAGGAATGGAGAGTACGACTCACTAGTGTAAATATATAATCCACATGAAAACGACATCAAGTAATACATAAACAAGAATCCCTGTTCAGCAAATCGTTCCTTAACACCAGCGTCTTTTGTGTACATTGAAATGAATCGCCTCAAGCCTTTCTGAATCACAACCTGAAGCACGGCCAATAACACAAACTGAGTAGCCAGAAACAGAATATCACGTGGGCCCTTCTCGTAAACCCCAAACTGTGGCATATACTGATCAACAGCACCAGAAACATGATAACTCAGCGAGTACAAACTCTTCCACCATGGCGAGCTATCACGGGAAACTTCGAAATCATAATACTCTTTAGAAGTTATCTTCATGAAGTAACGATCACAAATAAAATCAACCAAAAGATTATCAGCCAGATTAGTCGGCGTCGTAATACCGTCGCAATGTGTGTTTAACCAATTATGTAATACGAAAACTGGCGGCAAAAGAACTAGAAGCATCCAGGGCTTAAATGACCACACTTTCGCAGGCTTAGCAGTGGCTGGGCGATTATCTTTCAAGGCGGTTTTTGTTGTTTCTGTTGTTATAGGTCGTTCTGTTATCATTTCGTCCCGGCTTGAGTGCGGATCTCGCATGATCAAATTGTGCAAAAAAACTGTCGTGAGAAAATACGAAAAGCTTCTATTAGACCAGATCGTTAAAGAAGGACGAATCTACAGGTTTCTTGATGATCTTTTGCTTTTTTGCTTTCTTCTTCTTCCTCTGTGATACTTGCTCGCTGTCTGAGTCTTGGTCTCGCTCGTGCTTTAGAACAGCAGCTGTTTCCTGCGCGAGCAATTCTTCCGTATCAAATATGCAAACATCATCATTCACAGAGCATAAAGCGAGATATTTAGAATCACTTGATAATGCTGCAAACTCAATATCATTCTTGAATTCTTTCAGGTCGAGCTTTTTGGATTTGTTTCGCGCGTCTAAAAGCCATACACCATCAGAACGACACACCATAACAGAATCGCCCTGATATCTGAACATTCCTACAACTAATTTTTCCTGTTCTTTATCGTCATTCTCGTCCTCATCAACAACTTCCACCAGTTTAACTCTGTTTCTTATGTCTCCCCAGTCGCCATCATCAAATATGCCAATAACTCCATCATCAAATCCAACCAAGACTTTTTCTTTACCTGACCTACTTACAGGGCAAATAGAGTGCAATTCACATTCAAAGTTATCAGAGCGTGCCACTAATTCAGATTTCCTTGGATCAAGAACGGTAAAGAATCCATCACCACCAGCAACGAATAGTCTCTTCTTCTCTGCGTGGTAAAACATGTCAGTTATGTAGTCTTCATTTTCTTCATATTCCCTAAGAACTTTACATTCATTCGCTGTATCATAAACTAAAACTACGCCTGAGTCGTAACCAACAGCCAGCAAAGTCTCATTCAGCCACAACGTCTTGCTAGGAGCGACAGGCACATCAGAGTCTTTCTCAACCTTATCAATACTCGCGATTACAGATTCCTTTGAAAGATCGCATATCTGCACCATTCCATCTGATAAACCACACGCCATTGAATTACCATGAATATCAATAGTTCGCACGCATTGCTCTTCATCAAAGAACACGGAATCAAAGTACTCCAATTGATCAGTTAAAGCATTACGCTTCACGTATCCAACGGAACCATCAATTAAAGCGACATAAAGACGTCCATTCACGGCGTACTTTAAATCCTGCGGTTGTGAAGGAAGATCAACTTTTGACATTTCTTCAATTTGTGGAATGATATTTTCAGAGTGGATTGCGCCTGCTGAACTTTGCGAGAGTGTAACGAATGGTTTGGTCGATTCCGTAAAACCAGGAACCTCTGTGCTTTCTATCTGTCAAGATGTAGACACGTTCATTAGTGATAATTGTCGTGATAACGCGCCAGAAGTGAAGGAGAAGGGCGTTTCTTTTCCTTTGACTCTGAGCTCCGGAAGAAACTTGCTGTACAATAGGAAAGAAGCTGTTGTTGAGGATGGCGTTATGTATCGCTCGGAACAAGGCGTGCACATTGATGGATATTCAATCAGAACTGCGCACACAATTTTACCGCCTTCTAGCGCTCCTTTGGTAGGCTCAGGGGCTGATGCTGTATGTGCTGCATACTTTGGTATTCAATGCGCTTTAAAGAGTATTTCTCCTGGTAAAAGTGTTTTCGATGTTTTGGAGGTTGCTCAAGCTGTCTGTGCTTGCTTTCATGTTGAATTGGCGCAATTCGAATGTGGTCAGACTTCAAGATTTGTTGCGTCTGTTCTGCATAAGCATTTTACTTATAATCATGGAGATTTTGATTTGAAGGGCGACTTTGAGTTTGGGCAAGGCGAAGTTTATTACATTCGCTTTATCGCTTCAAAGGATGGTGTTATGAAGAATTCTACAGAGACTCCCGTAATTTATAAGCGTAACATTTTGGAGAAGACAGAGTTGAAGTTCAAATCCTCAAAGGAACTGTTCCGATATGCCAGGGACACTTACTCTGTGTTTCCACTATGCTCTGCTGGATTACCAACAAGAATGAGATTAGGTTTGCAAGAATGTGTTCAGAAAAACTTGTACAGTCCTGTTGATATTAAGAACGCCACTGATGGAAATGCAGCCGTGTTTGGTGTCACATTTGGAGTTACTAGTGAATGCAATGTGAACTTTTCAGGTCAAGCCAAAGTTCCTTACGTCAAGAGTGAATATTCTCTGTCTCAAGATCTTGCAAAGTTGCTAGAATCGGGCAGTTCTGTAGTATCATATAAAGAAGCTCCTCCAGCTAGTTCCATGGAAATTGGTAGATAATTGAATAGATTAAACTCTAAAGTGTTTGTCTCCCCATCAAGGGGCTTTTTAGTAGCCGTTCATGGTCGCTGCGGAAAGTTCAAACAATTCTCCGTGAGTTTGCTAAATGATCATAAAGGCTACAGCTTTGATAGCTTTTTAGCTGCTACTGAGTAATGTTGTGATCACATCAGATATGAACCTTAAATGTAACTTACAACTCTAGAGAGCTAGTATGTAGTTTCAAGCGATGCGATCTTGTCCATGAAGCTGTTAAACGGAATCCTGTTTGCTGGTCGAAGTGACGGTTGTATCAATTCATACAACATATCAAGCGGATCTTTGCTGAGGACTTATAAGGGTCACAGCTCATTTGTGTTTGGTGTGGATGTCGACTCTCAGAACTTATACTCAGCTTCTGATGATAACTCCATCAAAGTTTGGAGTCAGAAGACTGGTTTCCTTATCAGAATTATTGACAGTATCTTTTTTAAATATTCAAAGTCTAACTGGATTAGGGGCTCATGCTGAAACAATTTTCTCTATCGCCGTTGATGATGAATTTATTTATTCTGGCTCACAGGATAGTGTGATCAAAATATGGCAAAAGAACACTGGCAAACTATCTCTACTTATGGATCGGCATAATGATGCTGTAGCTTCTCTTACAGTCTCAGGTGATTATATTTTCTCCGGAAGCAACTCTGGAGAATTGTTTCAATGGTACCGGCCAACTGGAGCCTTTTTCAAAGATTACGTCGGTAAAAAATTCTTATCGGTTGTTGATTTTTAGGCCACAGAGAAAGGGTACATGCGATAGCAGTGGATGACCAATGGATTTACTCTGGCAGTGCCGACAGATCCATTTTGAAGTGGAACAATGAAACAACAGAGATAATTGCAACATTCGTAGGCCACACCAACATCGTTAACAGTCTTCAAGTGGATGAAACGTATTTAATTACCGGCAGTTTCGATTTCACTCTCAAAATTTGGGATAAGAATACTGCACAAGTTCTTAAAACACTGGCAGGCAATTTACCTTCAACATTTGATTTACGTATAGGTCACGAAGAACCGGTGTTAAGCATTGTATCAAACGGCGATTCTGTTTACTCGGGAAGTTTTGATAGATCGATAATTGAGTGATCAAAAACTAGCGGAGAGGTTAATCGGATTATTCAAGGTAATTCTTCTTGATTGCCTGACAGTTTAGAAAAAACTGCGGTTCCTTATGCGATCGTAAATGATGAGAATTACGTTTACGCTGGCAATAGTTTATCAGATATTGTAATGTGGGATAAGGAATCTGGGGAGGTGGTGAACTTTTTTAAAGTTATACGAATCATATGTTTTATGACTTACATTCAGGACACAATGAAACATTGAATTCTATCGATATTGACGATGACGTCTTGTTCCCTGCAAGCTCTGATGGATTTGCAATACAATGGCGCAAATTCACCGGCCAAACTGAGCAAATATACGGCGGCCACGATGGCGAAGTCTTGGCAGTAGTTGTAGATGAAGACTACCTCTATACATCGACAGACAATGGCAGTATTTACAAAAGAAACAAGACCAATGGAAGCCTGATAATGATGTTTTCACATATGGATCCGCTTAGAGCTTTATCGTTGGCGATAGACAACAATTATCTTTACTCAGGCGGTATAGACTACTTGATTAGACAATGGGACAAAAACACTGGATCCCTAATTAGGACTTTGACAGGTTATTTCTTACAAGGTTGTAATCAGTTTAGGCCATTCCGACGCTGTAACGTGTATTCTAGTTGAGGAATTTCATATATACTCCGGAAGCTCTGATATAAGGGCCTTGAAATGGAGCAAAGAAACAGGCACAATGATCAGGGAATTTGTTGGGCACGAGTTCACGATTCTATCTCTTGCCGTAAATGAAATTTCGTTGTATACTGGATCTGTTGATCAAACAATAATTCAATGGAACAAACAAACCGGAGAGCAAATAAGGATAATATCTGGTATTTTAAATTTCAAAGTTCTTCTAATTTGAAAGGATCGAGCTCCATAATCAGGGCAATTACGCTTGATGACGACTTTTTGTATGCTGCTAGAAAAGAAGGAATTGTCGCTAAACATAGAGCGTTTAGTGGCCGTGTGGAGACGTTCTTCTTATCGGATAACTTAATTTTAAGAGATTTTTGTTCTTTAGCAAACCATTCTTACCTTGCATTTGGTGGGCAAAGAGTAATTGGATTTAATTTGGATTCGAAAACATTGACTTCATGCAGAAACATTGATACTCAAGGACTTGCAATTGTTGCTCGAGAGACATCTTTGTTTAAAGTCTTCAAAACAGCATCATTCATTACAGTAGAAGCCACCGACTCAAAGTTTCCATTATTGCAACAAGTCTTAGTCAAGAAAACTCCAAGTGTTACCACCGCAATGGCCAAGATTTTTGGCCATTTCGAAGCCTTGTTCTTTGCTTTGAACGATGGGTCGATTGTTTATTTTAGTTTGTATAACTACGAGTATTACGATTTGAATTGGATCAATCCCGCCAGCATTGAACATATGTTCCACGTTGGTAACACGTTGTACTTGTATGATTCTGCTAGTTATTTGTCAAAAGTTGACCTCGAGATTCCCAGCGCTCGATTGAATACTTCCAGTAAGAT
>JALGPX010000174.1:0-15664 GCA_023515795.1 Amoeboaphelidium occidentale | reverse complement strand
CCTTGTAAGGGTAATTGTGACAGCCTGAGTTTGAAATTTGCCAAGTGCTACGCAAACTCGATTAAGATTGGCCAAAGCTGAGGGAACAATCGCCGCGAGTTTGGAATAGTAACAAAGACCACTTATTCTTCATTGTATTTGAATATGTTAATGGATGACTTGGAGCAAGTATATGACACAGTGTTAAAGAATGCCAGAAAGCTTTCAATGATATCATCGTTGCTGGAAGAGGATCACATGCTTCTCGTTGCGTTTCAGGAATATGTTGCGAAGATCAAAGATTTACTGGCCTTTGGAGATCAAGTTTCTGGAAGAAGTACTCACTTGAATTTTAGAATGAAGCTAACGAGAGCTGCGAAATCTTTGGCTGGATGTATACGACAACTGAATACTGAGTTGCAATCAATGATATCTTCAAAGACTCCGACAAATAACGACCAAAGGGGCGATAATCAGTTTCAGAGATACATAGATGAGTCCGTAGAATTGGCCAAGAACCTGAAAGAGATGACTGCTCAATGTATTAATGAGATGAACAAGGCTTCTAACGATGAAGCAACAAGTCGCGATGATTCTTCGCGAGACGCCAGAAGAGTTTCGGATCCTCTGCCAGATAATATCATTCAAAACCTCGACACGAGTACGGCACCATTACTGGAATCTGCGAAACTGCGCCTTGAAAAGAAACTATCTGATGAGACAATAATCAGTTCCGAGTCTCCATCATCAGATGAATCTCTGGAGGAACAACAGCCGGTTACGGCATCAATTTATAAGGCAAAGCAGTATGAATCATCCACAGTTCAGTTACCTGTTGTCTCTCGGCGGAAGTCAATTTCACATTCAAGAAATGTATCATCGGATCGACCACTTTCCTTGGGCGATATAATGAATCACTACAATGATGATTCTTTGTTGGCGATAAATGCTTTGGAATCAAAGAAAAATTCCCCATTAGATGAAAAATACTCGCACTCGTGGCCTTTAATAAGACATGAAACGGAAGAAAACAATGAACACCCAAATGATGAGTTTGGCGATATCTTTTCCAGTATATTGGATACTCTCACGAAAAACTTGGAGCAATGCAGATCTTTGAAACAGAATCTTGATGATCTATCACCGGCGCTCCTGAATAGTCTTCAAACTCTTGAGCATGTTTACGCTAAACAAACCAATGAATTAATGAAAAGACAAGGCCAAATCATCCAATTACAAAAAAAGCTCAAAGAAAAAGACGGAATTATCAAAGATTTACAGAAAAACGTCAATGCGCACTCCCCGCCAGTTCATCTTGTTGACAAATCATTATCTGGCAAACTTCCAATCTTAAGTCCGCGAGACAGTCCAAGCTTCAGTTATCTGGAGAAGAAAACTTTGCCTCGTCCACCACGAGATCCACCTGTTCCTTTTGAAGAAGATTACAAGGAAGTCCAAGAAAATGATAAGAATGCCAAATCAGTGGAAAACTTGTTGAACAAAATCGAGAAAACTCAGACAGATGACCAAGGACCGTCAAGTCTTACTGTCAGAAATTCGATTCTAATTGATCCAAAGCGTTGTTCAGTGCTTTTGCCTAACGTTGGAACAATTAATGACCGCTCGAAGAAGAAAGATGTTGCTGCAACTCACATTCAACGGATTTACAAGGGATACAAAGCTCGTAAAGCTTTCAAGAAAATCAAAGTCCGAAAAATGATTGCAAAAGAAATTTTTGATACCGAAGTCTCGTATGTGAAGGGTCTGCTTGTTATTTACAAGATCTATTTCATTCCTCTCAGATTTATGGCTGTTGTTGGAACTCCCATCATTCCAAAGGAGAAAATCGACTGCATTTTCTTTCAGATTAAAGAGATAATGAGTCTTAATCATAATCTACTTAGCAAAATCGAGGCTCGACTTCAATCTTGGAACAACTGGCAAAAATTGGGTGATGTTTTTATGAACTATTCCACAGACTTCCAAATGTACACCCATTATGTCAACAATTATTCAGCAGCTATGGCTGCATACAATGAATGTGAAAACAATCCTACCTTTAAGTCATTCATGAATGATATCAAAGCTAAGCAAGAAAAACGTGCTTTGAGTCTTTCAGATTTGCTTATTACACCTGTTCAAAGAGTTCCGAGATATACTCTCTTACTCAAAGAGCTTTTGAAAAACACACCAAAAGATCATCCAGATTATGGACCATTGGAAAGAGCAGTTGAAAGTTTGCAAAAGGTTGGTGCTCTTATCAACGAAGGCAAGAGAGAATCAGAGAAAATGTCTGCTTTGGCAAAAATTGAATCTAAAATAAGCGGTCTTGGATTTAGACTAGCTGAGCCTGGGAGAGTGTTTCTATTTGAGGGAGAGTTTTCTGAGTATTGTGAGTCTGGAAAGAGGAAACAAAGACACGTTTTCCTCTTCAATGACATTCTTATCTGTACTCAGGTTGTAAGAGGCCGATTCGTTTCTAATGAAAAGACAGTTTACGATGCAAAATGGACTCTAAAACTTGCTGATCATGTTATTGCCCCTATCGATCGTAAATCAATGGACTCTTTCTCCATGACTGAAGATGTAATCCCTCCATTTTCAATCGGTCTCAAGGGTAAAACAGACAAGAGAGTATTGATCGCTTCTTCTGAGGAAGAATTTGAGAAATGGATGAAAAACTTCAAGGAGGCCGCAAAGCTTGTCTCAAAGAAATCCAGAAGCAGAAAGCCATCAGGAACATTAACAAGCGGTGGCAACAAATTCGCTTTGAAAATATCAGAGCCACGACCAGATTTAGAGCCAAAGAATGTGATGCCAACAGAAGCCGCAATTAAGCTCATCAAAGAAAGAATGGAGAATATTGAGAATGACATGAAAGTGGAGACAAAAGTTCTCAGTGGTTTGCAAAGATTGAATCAAGTCTATGTTACTGCAAATGTGAAGGCAAAGACAAAAGTATCTGACCAAAAGCAAGAATCTTCCAAGCTTCTGTCCCTCCTACAATTTGAAAATTCAAGATACTCGGAGCTCCTCAAGGAGTTTGAATCTTACTCATCGAAAACGAAGAAGTATTTGGTGGATAGAAAGGATTTTACCAAAGTCCTGAGTGCTCTTCCGGAAGAGAAGATGTTTATCAGGCTTTACGAGATCACCAAAGTATCTTTTCATAATCACCAGCTAAATTAATATATCATAACTTATGACTAGATTGTCTCTGACTCTGTACATATGGAACCAAACTCAAAGTTATTTTTCGCGTAATTTCTTTATTGGTGATTTTAAGCCTTTGCCTTCTGTTCTTCAGCAGCTTGCTTCTCTTTCAAACGCTTTGCACGAATACCAACATACTTTGCCACAGACTGAGCATTACGTAGAGTTGCATAAGCAGATGCGTTCTTCTCTTCAGCGGTGATAGCTCTTGGAGCTTCAGTAAATGCGCTAGGCTTTGACAAAGGCATCAATTTGCCCTGTAACTGAGAGGCTTCCTTTAGCAATGCTGCATCGGAATCGGTCTTCTTTGGCTTTGAAGCCTTGCGAGGGAAGACAATCAATTTTGCCTTGTAAGCTTGCAAACGTTGCACGTTCAACTGTAAAGACTCAACTGAGCGGTTCTTTCTGCGGAAATCAACGGCAATTCCAATAGTGCGCGCTTGCTTTCTGCTAATTCCAGCTTCCTACGAAATAAGTCAGCTCATAATCACGCAAACCTTTAATTCATCCAAAGAAAATCCTCTACCAAGTCTGACCTTCATATTGTACTTAAGAGTAGGGCAACGGACAGCTGGACGCAAAGGACCATCAACTGGACGTGGAGCGATCAATGCAGCCTTCTTTTGGCGAGCAATACGACGTGACTTCTTCTTTCCAGGCTGGTCGAACCATGTCTTAACACGCTCATCCCAGTGCTTTCTGAAGTGAGCATTTGGAAGTACGTTATTGTGAGCAACCATCTTTAATTATTCTCGGCTCTAAAATTGCAGGAAAAAAATTTGATCCCTTTCGGTTGCGGCGGCGATCAACCCAATTCGCGGTTTCACAGCAAATATACAGTCGATGAAAGAAGATTTTTATTAATACCATGTTAAGAGCTTCAGAATCCTTAATTAGCCAAAACCGAGGCGAGTCGTTCGTGTTTTTGGGTCTGACTTAGATCCTTGCCACATGGAAGCAAATCACAGCATCATGTTAAACGTTAAAAATGATCCACAAATCGCTAGTGATCATTGAGTTCTGGACCTGGACACTGTTGACTGATTCCCCAAACTCTTGTTTCAAGGTTGATCATCGTTGCCATGGGCTGTGGAGCAAGTAAACCGAAGAAGGAAGAAGGCCAGAAGGCTCCTGACTCTTTATTCTATAGCAATTTCACCCCTGCTCCAGAAGCATCTGCCAGGTCAAATCAAGAAAAGAAATCAGCACCTGCAAAGAGTGCCACCAAAAATCTTGATCAAGCAACAGTAGCAGCAGAGAGCAAGAAAGAAGAAGATCTGAAGCAAAAAGCAGATACTACTGGAGATAATGATGTTAAGGATAAGTTGAACTCTGCCTTCAAGGCTAAGGAGGAATCAGGAAATCAGGTGAAAGAGATCATTGATAGATTGGCGAAGAAAGATAAGAAACTCACAGAGGTCAACCTCAACAATGCTATCCAATTGTCTCAGAAGGAAGAGTACTTTTCTATGATCGCATCAGGCTTGAAAGGCAACACTCATGTTACAAGTATTGAACTGAGCAATGTCGGTATGAAAGATTCTCATTGTGTTGAGATATGCGAGTCACTAAAGACATGCACCAACCTTGTTAAGCTGAATATGGAAAGTAACATTCTTACAGGTGTTGGTATAAAAGCGATCGCTGGCATGATCGAACCTCATCCTACTTTGAGAGAACTTCGCATTGATAACCAAAAGAAAGTAGCAGGTATCGAGGCAGAGAGGTCTATTGCAAACGCTCTTAGTCAGAATACTTTGATCAATAAGCTATCTTACACTTTTAAGGAAAAGTCTATTGCAGTCTATGTGAACAAGTACGTACAGAGAAATCAGGATATAATCAGAAGATCTCGTGTATCTCAACCAGTTGAGATGGAAAAGACTCCATACCCATTTCAACAGAAAGAGTTATCAGCTGAAGACAAAGCAGACTCAAAGGTTGACGATTCTGCTGCCTTAACTCCGGTTTCTTTCGCTCAAAGAAAGGACACCACATTGACTAAAGCAGCGTTAGACGTCAAGAATATTGTTGACGAAGTAAAAAAAGAAGAGGGCAGTGAAGATGCTGCGGCTCCAAAGTTTGCCAAGAGAAAAGATACCAGTTTATCTAAAGTTTCAGCTGAAGCTGTTCAAAATGGGCCAGAAGATTCAAAAGGACCATCAAGACCACAGTCCATGATTAAAAGAGAGGCAAGTTCAGCCAAAGTTCCTCTTTCTGAAACAGCTGCTATACCAGAAGATAAGGAAGCTGCTCCAGCGTTTGGTCAAGTTCAATTGAAGAAGGTTGCTCCACCAGTAGAAAAGCCGCTCTTTCAAAGACCATCTGAAGCGCCTAAACCAGATCCAGCAATTCTTGAAGAAGAAGAAAAAGAGAAAGAGCCAGCAAGCATGACTGATAAAATGAAAGGATTAGAAGATACTTTTAAAAAGAAGGAGGACGGCGAGAACAAAGTACAGGAAACTCTGGCTAAAGTCGCAATGAATGATCCTGGAACTATCGAATTGATTGCAAATAATCAAGCAATACTTACACAAAATACCGACTTATTCACTCAGCTTATCAATGCTTTGAAGAAAAATACCGTCATAACGAATCTAGAACTTGCTAACATAGGAATGAAAGATGTGCAAGGATTTCAGCTCGTTGATGCTTTGAAGAACAACCGCACATTGATTAAGTTCAATATTGAGTCAAACAATCTAACAGGAGCAACAATTAAAGCCTTGGCACCTGTGATCGAAGTTCATCCAACTATGAAAGAGTTGAGGATTGATAACCAGAAGAATATTCTCGGAGTAGAGGCGGAAAGGTCAATCGCAAATGCTTTGTCGCAGAATACAAAGATTACAAAGCTTTCACTGACCTGTAAAGACAGATCTATTGCCGTCTATGTGAACAAGTTTGTTCAAAGAAATCAGGATTTGGTGAGGAAACTAAGAGTGTCACAATCTCAGGCGAATGCACCAGAAGTTGTTATTGAACCAACTCCTTATCCATTTCCTCCAACTGAAGCGAAATCTGATGCGCAATCAGAGCCTGTCGTTGATACATCCAATGCTTTGTCTGTGAAGTCCTTTGTTGCTAGCAGAAAGGAGTCGTCTGTTTCCGCTCCCAGTCCACCTGTTGAAAAAACAGAATAAATTGATGGTTAGAAAAAAATTCTATTTTCTCCAATACTGAGCCCATTTATGAACTGTTTCCATAAGCTGCGGAAACAATGCGTTAAGACTATCTGTCATAAGTTTATCAAAATAAACGATAGCTTCTTCTTCGCTAATGTCTAAACGGAACTTCTCTTGTACTTTTAAAACACATTTATCTGGTTCCAATTGGATATCTGGAATGCTTGCTTTAACCATCAATGTGAATAAATTGAGAATCAAGTTTGCATTTCGTCTAAGAATCAGGAAGGCTGTATGCGTCAGAGAGCGAAACTCCGCAAAATGATGAGACGACGTTCCACCCATGCAATCAACCATTTCTTTACAGAGTTTCATTGGTGGCGGAAATGGTTTCGGGTCACGTCCTAGTATGTATCCAAAGTCAACGTGAAACAAATGACCTTCAGGCGAAACCAGCAGATTATCTAAGTGGCGATCTCCAATTCCCAATAAGTAAGTAATGACACAGTAACCTGCACAGCTCTTGATGTAAGCATCAAAAACTGCTTTTCGTATTTGAAATGTGTCAGTAGCCTCTGCATCATATGCGACATCTCGAAGATATGCTTGTATGTTAGAATTGTACTTCGCAATGATAAAAGCTAATGTGCTAGAGGGAACATATTGGATCATTCCACATTGGTTTCCTGTCGCAAGGACTTTGAACGGCGTCAATTTTAGATCCAAGTTTTCTTTTCGGAGTAGTTTATCCATTAACATAATGACTTGCATTATCAACTGATCTTGTCTTAAGTCGTCTCCATGCTTAAAAATCAGTGGATAATCAATACCAGAAACAGTTTTGAAGTATAGCTTCAAAGGAAACATGTTGCTTTTGAAAACAGAGGCTTTCTCTGCAGAAATTCCTGTCACACTTATGGAAGGATCCAAAGGCAATGGAATCGGCTGAAATTGATTCAATCGATGCTTTGGATCTGAGATAAAATTCTGAAGCTTTTCAATCTTCTTTGGCCTTGAATCTTTGCTTTGCCTTATTGATTTTGTGACTTGTGCTAAGGTCTCGATAATTTCAGCTTGTCTCCTGAGAATCTCTCTTCTTGCTTGACCACCTTCGTGTTGCGATTCTTCCATTCTCTTCATAAAATGATATGCAACTTTCCCATAAAGTTTTTTGTTTTCTTGATCATCGAATTCACTCATCAAATACCAGTAAAAGTAATTTCCGAGAACTGGATTCTTGATACTCTTGTTCGTCAAGAAATCAACCAACGGACTTTGAAATGCGGCTTTATCATCTAATTCTTCAAACTTGATCGCCTGGACTAATTGAAGCAAATAAAGCTGCAAATCTTCATCTTCTGCCTTTTCCAATTGGCGAACCGCATATTCACGAACTCTCTTATCTTTAAAGTCAGGGCCTAAAAGTTCCAACGCATCATCTACTCGGATATCTGTCCAGAGTTTGAGCAAGACTTCAGTCGCATGCTTTCTTTCAGATGCCTCGGACCAGTACACAGACTTTAAAAACTTTGTGAGTGCTTGCTTGTTCTTTGTAAGGTAGAATCTGTATTTCCAAACTAAATCTGCTTCCTCGTTTGTGAGTTTCTTTGTTGGCGGATAAGCACAAATAGCTAGAAGATCATCCCTGTTCTTTGCATTAGGTTTCAACTCCTTGTCGAGATATCCAGTGCGATGACTTCTAATTATCCTTCTATGTTTGGCTTCCACCAAATTTTCATGAAACATATCAGGATCATATATCTTTACAACCTTATTTGTTAAGTACGGCACAGAAGGTATTGTAATTTCATAAGGCTTTTCTTTAAAAATAACAGGAAATTCGTATCTTGGGAGTTCAAAGTATAAATACAACTCATGAGTTTCATCAAAGAACTCTGCCTTTGCCTTCTCAACTTCAGCAAAAGTCTTATCATCCAGCCATGATATTTTAACCACTTCACCGCGCTCGTACTTTTTCTCAGATGCTTCAAGCTTTAAAAGACGATCTCGAACTTCATTGAGCTTAGAATCCACATTTTGCGTTTCCGGATCTCTGAACGAAGTACTCGAAGTGTCCCGAGCATCAGCATCTTTGCCAATATGAAGAAACAGACGATAAAGCCCTGAACGTAGTATTCCATTCACATGGAATAGTTTCAAAGTTGTCCCACCAACTACAGTCTTTGCATCAGCGTAAATCGTAATAACCAACTGAGCTGACAACGGTAACTCATTAACAGACATGGGAAATGAAAGTATTTCATTGAACTCCAATGAATTGTCCATATTCCGGAATCTGGTCCGCTCCTCCATGCAAAGAATTTTGTTATCTGCCCACAGCGAAACTTGAGCAGACCATTCAAAGCAGCCGTCAGAATCTTCCTTGAACTGTTCCGGTATTCTGCCACGAATTCTACACACTTTAACGCGCAGTTTCTGGTTGACATCGCAGGACAGTCCGTAAGTGAAATCTTTAAAATCGTTTCCGTTTGATCGTTGTGCCATCGCAATTCACAGAAGAACAAGTTTTCTCGAATTGAAACAGCGCAACGGAATTCAAACTTTGATATGTTTCAACTTTTACTGAAAGCCTTGACATATTCTGTCTGTGCCTACGCTGTTCAATCGCTTGTGCGTTTTGCTTATGATTGTTATCGTGGCTATTCAACATACAATGGAATCAAAGGTCCTGTAAGATATCCTTTTGGAATTGGAAATTTACCGCAAGTTTTGATGAATTACTCAAGACTTAATGATTATTTCATTGAGATATTTTCCCAACAGTTTCCTGGAGCTGATGTTCTTTATCTACACATTCCCTTCACAATGCGCATGGTTTTGTGTTCCAGTCCAGCAGATGTCGAATTGGTACTGAAGACAAAGTTTAATAGTTTTGAGAAAGGCGAACTGGTTCACTCGAACTTTCACCAGCTGTTTGGTAACGGAATATTTGCGACAGATGGAGATGTCTGGTTGAAACAACGCAAGATCGCGAGCAATATCTTCACAGTGTCCAACTTTCGAGATTACTTTTTCGAAGTTGTACAAGAAGAATCTTCCGTGCTGTGCTCTGTTTTGGAGAAGACTGATGTGGTTGATTTGCATGATCTGTTTCATCGCTACACTTTAGATTCTTTCATGCGTATTGGTTTTGGACATGAATTGAAATCTATTGTTTCTGATGAACATCTTGCATTTTCTTCAGCTTTTAACAGATCCCAAACAATTGTTAATGATCGTTTCTTCAATCCTTTCTGGAGAGTGACAGAGGTTGTAACTGGTCAAGCAGCTCAAATGAAACAAGATATCAAAACGATGGACAATTTTGTGTATAAAATCATAAAAGAAAGAAGGCAGAATAATAATACTGAAAAGAAAGATTTACTGTCCCTGTTCATGGAGAAAGATTATGATGATAAAGATCTACGGGATGTTGTTATGAATAAGATCATTGCTGGTAGAGACACGACTGCTCAAGCTTTGAGTTGGTGCTTCTACGAATTATTCAAAAATCCATCAGTTTATGCGAAATTGAAACAGGAGATCACAGAAGTAATGCAAGATTCCGTTGTTCCAAGTCATGATCAAGTCAAAGAGTTGCGTTATACCAAGGCAGTATTCCAGGAAGCTTTGAGATTACATCCATCTGTACCAAAGAACACAAAAGTTTGTATTCAAACTGAAACGCTTCCAAGCGGTCACATTATCAACGCTGGTGATAATTTTTGTTGGGCCCCTTATGGAATGGCAAGAATGGAAAGCATATGGGGAAAAGATGCTTCTAGCTTCAACCCAGATCGCTTTTTAAATGATCCTAATCCATCCCAGTACAAATATTGCGTGTTTAATGCTGGTCCAAGACTTTGCTTAGGAATGAATTTGGCGTACCTTGAAGCTGTTACAGCAATTGCAACCATTTTGAACAAGTTTGATTTTGAACCTGTTGGTGATATTGAGAAATATGCTGAGTACACTGTTGGTCTAACTTTGCCAATGAAACGTGAATTTTATGTGAAAAGAATAAATGTCTGAAATACGCGTGGTGTAAACAACTGTTTCTTGATGGGCGTGTGGGCCAATCAAGTGCATGCAACATGCTTTGCATCTTTTCTTCGAAGCAAAAATGCGAGACAGAACTGGTTCCTTGAAATTCGACAAGAATAATCCGTTCTCTTCAACGGTAGAGCTCCAGCAGATGGATGATTTAGAATCTGGTCATGTTTCCGAAGCTGCGCATGACAAGTGGATGGACAAGTTCTTTTCAGAAGTTTCTGATATTCAGCAAGCATTAGGAAAACTTGACTCAAACCTGCCGGTCATTGAAAGATTAGAAAACAAAATTCTGTCTTGCATCTTGGAGAGCGAAGAGAAGGCGTTTCGTTCTCAGTTGCAGCAGGTCACGAAGGAATCCTCAAAAATCGCATCACAAATTCACTCGAAACTGTTGGCTATGAAGGAATCTGCCCAAAGATCATTGAAAGAAGGATCTGCTGATTATCGCATGTGCATTTCTCAGGAGTTGGCGTTATCCAAGAAGTTCCGATCATCCGTGCTGCGTTACCAACAAATTCAACAGGGATACAAGAACAAACAAAAGAGCAGATTCGAACGCCAATACCGCATTGTAAATCCTGCAGCAACATCAGAAGAAATTGATGAACTGTTGGACAAGGAAGTATCATCCCAACAAATCTTTGCTCAGCACATTCTTTCAGCCGCATTGATGGATGAAGCAAAGCGTGTGCTGAAGGACGTTCAAATTAGACACGACGAAATATTGCAATTATCAAAGACTATTATTGAATTACAGAAATTGTTTGAAGATGTTGGCATTTTGGTCACGGAGCAGGATGAAATGATGAACCAAATTGCTTATCAAGTTCAGTCGGCTGAAGTCCATATGGGCGTTGCAAAAGATGAAATGACAAAGGCTGTTGATACTGCAAAGTCCATAAGAAGAAAGAAGTGGTGTTTGTGTTCTGTTTTATTAATCGTATTGTTGATTATTGCACTGGTTATTGCGTTCTATGTTGTTCCTAACTGGCCCAGATGGACAGGACAAGCATGAAAAAGCATTGAATAAATATTGGATGTTTGAAAGCGTTTGAAGATGTCGCGCTGGCTGTTATAGGCCTTGCTGCTCTAGACATTATGTCACAGCCAATTACGCGATCTTTGCTATCGACAAATTTCAATACTTTTCCAAGCACAGACGCAGCAGTGTTTACTTTGATGGTGTTATCGTTACAAGTCCATGTATTGATATCGCTTATTGCACCACATTTACTTCTTATATCGCCGATCTTGTATAAAATGTCCTTTGAAGATTCTCCTTCAGCTTTGAAAGGATCAAAGATCGACTGAACTTTCTCGCAAACCTGTTTCAAGTTTTTCTCTGTTTTAATTTCATCATAGATTGTGATGTACAAGGGAAACGAGAAATCTTTAGGTAAACTTCCTGTCGAACTGGTTGATATTGTACTTCTGCCAAAATCTATCTCCTCAATGGAAACTTTGAAGCTAAATGCCTTGTTCTCGATCGTTGCATACGCGAACTGCGAGTCTGCCATCACAGTAGAGGGTATCAGCGCTGCAACTATGTAATCTAAGACACGATACATTGGTAGAACAAAATATTCTGTGTGACAAAAAGCCAATCACCATGTTCCACAATTGTGGCAAGATAGCAATTGTGATACATCGTTAGTCAAAATGAAGTTAAAGGGCTGTAGAAAACGTACAAGGGAATTACTTCATAACTATTTTGTGCTTACTCCTGTTGTGAGACATACATAATTTTTTTCAGCCACAATCAAACTTTTCCGTTTCTTCACCATCAAAAACCTTTTGATGATTCTCATTGGAAATTTTTGGCTTTTGCTTCTACCATGCGTAGTCCTATGTGATGACGCGTGGTTACGTTCGTTGAATTATTTCAACCGAATTAACGACATGATGTCGTATGATAAGTCGAATTTCACTAACGCTCCAAACGCGTTTGTTCTGGTGACTATTCCAAAAGGCACAAAACTCGAACACATTCGCGAAGTTGATAAAGAGTACGAAGACCCTCTTTGGTTTGGTTTTGATATGGAGTTTTCCAGTGTTGTTTTCGGCTACGGAATCAAAACTCATCAGACGTATGAATTGACGCAAGATATTGATAATATAATGATGTATGACGGAAGGGCCACATTTTTGAATGACTTGATGAGCTACATGGTCTACAATTGCACATATCGACCCTGCGGTAAAGATGACATATATTTGCCTAACGAAATGTGTGCTATGTTTCCAGAGATGAACGGCTTCATACGCCAATATTACGGATTTGAATTAGTTCTTTGCAACAGAGTGCACGAAAAAGGGCAAGTAGTTCTGGTTTCTGAGAGCATCATAAGTTACCCTGAAGAAGTTAGAGGTCCAGAATTACGGGAGCCGCTTTTTGATCTGATGTTGGAGGCCCAAGAGGAGAGGCGCTTCTCTTATCACTTGGATACTTTAATCTTGGCAAACGAAACTTATGAGAATCCGCCGCGGTGTTTCTGGAACTTTACAAATCCGCAATGTTCATTTTTTGCAGTGGAGCAGTTTCCGGATGTTGAACAATATAGGTCGCTGTTTAGAGAAATGTTGAGAAGTGAGCCTATTAAAGGAATTGAAAAGTATCAGCAAAGCCTTCAAGCTGCCATCAGAAACTTGGTCAACAGAGTTTCACTTGCGGTGCGTCGATTGAAAGCAGCTCCAGGGAAGTTCAAGTCGATTTTACAGAACACAGCTGGTGTGTATGGATTGCAGAACGCTTCAATCTCTGCACAGGTTCGAAAATGTGTTTCATTCCACACTCCTTCTGTTCCTGTTGGCTTTGATTTCGATTTTATCGTTCAGAATAGGTTTGATCGAGAGAATGAGCTACCCGGAAAAGCAAGAAGAGAAGTTATAAAAAAGGTCAAAGACTCATTTCAACATGTTACTGAGTATATATGCACAAGAATGATTGATATGTATTGGAATGGCTCAAATATGAACATAACGAAAGAGATTAGAACAATGCAAGACGGATTGAAATGGAAGGAGTTCGACCTTTGTCCAAAAGAATGCGGGAATAAGTGCATTAAAAGAAGCCTCATTACCACGTTCTATTACTGTGAACAAGGCGCTGTATTTTGTCCTGGCTTACAAGAGCAAAACAAAGTCGGTCGGTTCTATCGCAATCTATTTCAGTAAAAATAATTTTGGATCATTATTTCATCTTAGTGTCCAATAATAGTCATATCCCTTCTGTTGAACCAAGTTTGACTAAGCTCTTTCTCAAGCAAATCTTTACGGATTAAGTTTCTAGTGGCATCCTTGTTTGCGTGGAACATGTCCAGCACTTTGACTGATGATGTTTCATTAACCTTTGCAATAAGTTGCTTGAACAAATTGCTTTCGTCATAAAATCCAGCCTTCAATATCGCAAAATTCTTCAAGTTTTTCATTCCAGAAATACTATTCTGCAAAGACATGCACTGATTATCATCCAAAAACATGACTTCATTACTCTCTAATACCAACGTTTCAACGGTTGAAGTATGAGATTTTCCAAAATCATAATCCTGTATTTCACAATTTCTGAGAATTATCTTCTTGATGTTGAAGGAAGTCATGATTCGCGCTAAGACAGATTCTTGATTATTGGAACGGAAATCCTCCAAGACAAGTATTTCAACGTGTGGAAGCAGGTGCCAAACATTGGATAAATACTTAGATCCACCAGAGTCGGCTAAGTGAAGCATGTGTACAGAAGAAGGAATGTTTGAGTAAAAATCTGAATTACTCAACGAAACACTGGATACCAGTTCCTTAAGCCCGTGCATATTTTTCAGTTGCAGATGCAGACTCTGATGAGCATCTCCGTAGAAAGGCAGTAAAGTCAAGTTAGTAAGTGTCTTGGGCAGTTCTGGAAAGAATTCTCCGCTGGTTTCGTAAGTAAGAGCCAGAGTTTCCATGGAATTTGATGATCTCTCAAACAGCGCATTTAAAGCATAAACTTCATCACTGAGAATATCCAATTTGTCCCAACAAAATTTCTTCAAGCCGGATGGAGCTACACTGATTACGGGAGCCAATGAATTGCTGTGTACTACCATCAGTTCCAAACTCTCGAGATTTTTGCATGACTTCACAATGTCCGCCATGTCATAAATGACATCATTTGATGTTAAGAAACTTTGAGGATTAAATTTCAAAGATTCCATCTTGTCCAAATTGAAAGCTTTCGTGACAGAGTCTCTGAGGCTCAAGGCTGGGCCGAGGAAGAAATCCACACTCAAATCAACGACGTTAGGAAATAACAAGTGATCAATAGCAACGAAACTATCAATTTCAACTTCTACTGACGTAACTGGCCCAAGAATCCCTTTAAAGTCATTCGTAGACATTTTGTTGAATATGTTTAGCGATCCTTTGAGTTTGACGGGACACGCATTGAACAAAGTCCTGATGCTTAATCTCTTGTAAAGGTCAACATTAATGTCTTTATCTACAACAAAACTCAAGAATCTGTCCTTTTCTTTCCTAACGCCACCAGCGGCACAATATTCCGCAACCTTATTGAAACAATCATCGATTTGATCAAGAGTTGAGTACACAAAGAAGGAAAACACGTCTTTCTTGAAGTAAACTACATCAGGGCGTTCCAAAGGCCAGTAAGATACTGAAAGTCGCTCATGAAACAACTCCCTGAACACTTTCTCTCTGAACTCTGATGGACAAGATTTCCTAATTGCATTTCGAAGCGATCTCATGGAGAAGTAGGAAGCAGAATTTGACTCTTGCCTTAAACCTTTAGAAGCAGCTGAAAGATTCCCGTTAACAATAGGCGGAACATTTGCGTGATTCTGAGTTCTGATCACTGTACGTAACACTTCAAAGCCATCACTCTCTGCACGATCACCAGACAACTCTAATCCGTTTGATACTGCAGCCAGATAAAACAGAAAAGCAAATATAATAATACGATGAAAACTCATTATTGGAATAAGTTGTTCTGAATGAAATGTCTTCCTTATCGGCGATTGAAATTACGAACACGTGGTTTCAATACATTCTTCTGAGATTATCATGATCATCCAACTTCCGCTGAATATTTTGTCCGCTCAACTATAATAAACATATTCACTTGTTGCGGTTTTAATGTCAAGAAATGGTGGCATGAAAACGACAGAAACTATTTTCGTTTCATTCGCTCGAATGAAAGCTTCTTTGTTGAAACAATTACTCTTGCTGTTTAGCCTTAAGGACAAACGGTTGTCTATTGAAGGGGCGTAAGGTTGTTTATTGAATAAATATGCTTGTACATAAGT